>JANJGK010005889.1:10000-32500 GCA_039081455.1 Macrobrachium rosenbergii
ATTTGCCAGGTTTGGAGAAGAAAAATAGTTATTATTACAAATAAGGGTCAAAGTGTTATATTTACATTAGCTTGTTAAAAAAAAGTTATCTTGGAGATTAATGTGGGAAGGTGATCAAGTTAATGAAAGATTATGTCATAATGCGGAGTCAGTAATGTGATAGTAAGCAACGGTATTGTATTGTAAAGTGATAATGTAATTTTTATACCATCAGTTTATCTCTCATTTGACTAATAATGCAGAGGTAGGGAATAAAGATGTGTTGTAATATTAAGGTAATTTATGGTAAAGATAAGACAATAGATTTTGCTTCATAGCTTAACAGATGAAACGTAAAACGAATTTAGTACAAAACAGAGGCACTGAAGAAATGAAACTCTGTGAAAAAACATGATATTGAAAGGACATCATAAGCAAAGGTAATATTCATTATATTGAATATTGTGTTTGAGTCGTTGGCAAATATAATCAACCGATGCGCGTAGGCTACTTAACTGAAAAGTGACTAAAAAAAGATCATCAAACAAAGTTAAAAAAATCATCGAGGATGAAAACTTAATTGGAAAACTTTCTAAGGTCATAAATATCAAAAAGATTTTTTATCCTTTCAGAAAACCTAGCTTCGAAATATATAAGAGTGAACGAGTGATCAACACATGCATTATGATGACCTTCGGATTTATATTTAATAAAGTTACAAAAGATGAAGGTTGTATTTAAAGTTCAGTCTAGTACAAATAACGCTAAGATATCTTTAACTTCGTCATGTGAAAGTGTTTATCCATTCATAAAGATTGGCAATTCTTTCCTGTTCTAATAGCGTAGGTAACTGTCTAAGAGTTAATGTCTATGATTAGGGAAGATATAAGCATATAACGATCCAAGAGAAATGGCAGTATCTGAATATGATGTATACATAACCAAAATTAAGTAAACTTCTTCTTTCCCTAAGAAGAGACATTGAACACATTAGATTCACTGTAATTTACTTATAGAAACAGGTTAACATCCAAAAAAAAGTTTCAAGGTAGAATTATACTTTGAAATTATTTCCCTTTAAAATTTTAGGTATGAAAAAAGATTGTGTCAAGTAGATAATGGCTACTGAATGTGAATAGTCAAGTAATTGCGATTATTTGTCAGTAGTAGCCACACAATGTTTCTCATACATATATATATATATATATATATATATATATATATATATATATATATATATATATACATATATAGGTATGAGAAACATTGTGTGGCTACTATTGACAAATAATCGCAATTACTTGACTATTCACATTCAGTAGCCATTATCTACTTGACACAATCTTTTTTCATATCTAGAATTTTAAAGGGAAATAATTTCAAAATATAATTCTACCTTGAAACTTTTTTTGGATGTTAACCTGTTTCTATAAGTAAATGACAGTGAAACTAATGTGTTCAATGTCTCTTCATAGGGAAAGAAGTCACTTAATTTTGGTTATATATACATCATATTCAGATACTGCCATTTCTCTTGGATCGTTATATGATTATATCTTCCCTACTCATAGACATTAACTCTTAGACAGTTACCTACGCTATTACTGTAGAACATATAAAAGGAGAGTAAAGTGGATCGGTGTCCTGACAGTGACAAACACTCTGTGGTGGCCGCGTACCTGAGGCGTGAAATTACGAGCTGTTCCTCAAGGAAAGCTACTCATTCTGGAGCTAGAACGTGTTAGGTAGCTCCTAACTAATAATGGATACGACATCAACCTAAAAAAAAAAAGTTACATACAAAAACTGTTGGATATGTATGTCAGCACACCAGTGACGACGCTTACCTCACCTAGAAACATCTTGTTGTACTACAAAGCCGCATATCACAGCCAGTTCAAGGATGCGGTCAAGGCCATGAAAAGGATAATTGCCTGTGGTAAAACGCCCACGGATCCTAACGAGAGTATTTCCTTGCGTGTTAACTGCCACCCGATCCTAATCAGCACCCTCGTAGTGCGGAATAGCACCTCCCCCATAGAAAGATGTGGGAGTCGACCAACGTAGTATACAAATTTAAATATACCGAAGGGACATGTTTAGCACTAGAGTTAGAGGAATTTATTTCTGGTGATAGAAATTCATTTCTCGCTATAATGTGGTTCGGATTCCACAATAAGCTGTAGGTCCCGTTGCTAAGTAACCAATTGGTTCTTAGCCACGTAAAATAAGTCTAATCCTTCGGGCCAGCCCTAGGAGACCTGTTAATCAGCTCAGTGGTCTGGTAAAACTAAGGTATACTTAGTAATTGCTACAAAAGTCAAACCACTACCACTCTAGGCAGGCGATTGCAAGCCCAACACAACCAAGGGGCAATATTCTAACATTACGTGGACGACCTCGACCGTAAACTAACTCTGGAAGAATTATTAGAACACAGAGATCGTGCATAGAGAAGCCCGGTTCCAGGATTGCAAATAGAAGAAGCTGTGAGTATAAATCAACAGCAGCCGGCATTCAACATACAAAGGAACATGGTGTGTATCCTCCCTTCTTCAAGGAAACCTCAAAACATCTGTGAGACTCTGAAGAGAGAGAGACAGGCGACAGAATACTCCTGAACACTACTACCGGCGGAACAGATCAAGAATATCGGCCAGAAAAGGGACTCACGGCCTCGCTTTGTTGCACTCAGCGGCATGGGGCGTCCTACGGAGCACCAGGAATGCCCTTGCTGTTGCACAGACCACTCGCGAGATGATAAAACCAACCGGCCATCGAAAATTCAGCACCCAGTGACGTTATACATATACGGTATATATATATATATACGTGTGTGTGTTTACGGTGTGGTGTAAGAGTTTGTTCGTGTCAGGTCATGATAAATAAATATGTTATGATCATTGATTTCCTGAAAGTATTAGCGTTCAGGCTCGAATAACTACTAATAAAGAGAGATGGCTCTAGAAGTCTGATCAATGTTCAAATTAGAATGACATATTTTTCAGCTTAATGGCACATATGTTAAAATTTATTTTATAATATGAACAATCATACACAGTGCAGTATGATAATGCAGATTGCTACTTTCAGATACCAAAACATGTGCCCTTCAATTGGTTTGTTCCTCCCACCCAAAACTCACACGCACACACACACGCATATATATATATATATATATATATATATATATATATATATATATATATATATATATATATATATATATATATATATATATATATATATATATATATATATATACATACATACATACATATATATATCACTCCTAAGAGCATCTCTGTAGCGTAATTTTTGTAATTATTTTAGAATTCTTTACTTTCACCCATAGGAAACCATAATACACATACACACACACTCACACTCACACTCACACACATAACTGTTTCATTTTGACTTTGCTACTCGGGTCTCATTTAAGAGCAAAATCGATCCAAAATCCCTATAAAACTAATTAATGTTTCCATTATCGCTTTTCCCGTTTACTCCGTATATCCAGCTCATCCTAAAAAAAAAATAAAATAAAATAAAATAAAGCTAAAGAAAAGCCAAGAAGGTCTAACTAATGAGTCTCTTGTTTTCTCATCCGTATGCAAATTTCCCTCTACGACATTCAGAAGGGACTCGTTAGTTGAAGGCCTCTTTCTCAAGAGCATTAAAACCATAAATAGAAGGGGATTTTGGCTGCCTTGGGAGGTAATAATAATATGCAAATTAAAATGTGCCTACCTACAAAGAACAGCGGCGTTGTACTTGTTGCCAGACGTATCTGTAAGGGTTATCTGAAGCGATATTTTTTTATCTGTGTTGCTTTATCAGTTTTCGTTTGTCATTTGATATATTCAAAGTTAAGTTCCTTAGTTTTATATCCATTAACTGTGTGTTTCTTTGAACACATCATAGGTAACAGAATCAAGTAAAACAAAGCTTTGATGTCAGTCCATATAAAAAGGAGAAGGATAATTTTTACATTCTTTATAAAGATATTCAGCGTTTCCTTAATCTTTTACTTTGATTTTCACATCTATTTCATCCCAAATTTCGAAATTTTAACCCTTCTGTTTTCAACATCGATCATAAAAAAAATTATATATATATATATATATATATATATATATATATATATATATATATATATATATATTATATATATATATATATATTATATATATATATGGATAGATAGATAAGCTTTCGTAACCAAATTTTCTTCTGATCTTCAATAATTGCAACGAGAAAACAGTTATTTTTGGGTAAAGATTATTAACGTGAAAATAAAACTCTATAAAATGGCCTCTTTAGCATACGAAAGGGGGAAAATATCATTTAAATTTCGAAATAAATCCAACACCTAGTTTTGAAAAGATATCTTTGAGCTCCAGGTGTCGATATTAAATAATGGCTAACATTTATCCATATAAATCGACGTAAAAAATATTCATGGTAATAGCTTTGAAAGACCTTTGTATTACAATAAAAGTCTGAATAAATAAACTAGCACGAGAGATTAGGCACGTGAATTAATCAAAGAATAAAATGAATTTTCATCACTGGTTTTTCCATACATTGTCATAAATCCCACAAAAGTTTTTTTCAATATTTTTTTTTTATTTCGACCCAGTTATGAAATCTGTACCTATAGGATTAACTCGGATAGTATCCGATAGTTTTCCTAAAAAAATTTAATGTTTCTTTTTTTTAATATTTTTGCTTCTGATGTCTAGTGATCACAACTAAATTTATTCTTTAACTGGAAACAGAAATGGTCTAACTTACCATCTTTTTGTGCCATCCATGGATGGCTTGACATTCCGAACTGCAAAGACTTGTTATAAATTCAATAAAACTTTTATTTCACGATATTTATATTTGGTATTTATCTATAATACCTTCCACCACTTAAGTGTTGTTAACGTGCTTATTGACGGACGAACAAGCGCAGTATTTGATTTCCACGAGAAAGGGCAGTAATACTTTCATCAGCTCCTTTCTTGTTACTTCTTCCCTCTTCTAAAAAAATATTCTCCAATTTTGCTGTTGAATAACAGTCCTTAATCTAAACCATTATGACACCAAGCGTCATTTAATAACAGAAATAAAACAGAAACTGTCAAAGACATTTCGTACGACTCGTCGACCTCATGAAGTACAGAATAGATTTTATAAGCCACTACTTTTCGTAAGCTACAATAAAGGGTAAGTTAATTCTTATTGTTAAAACGGACATACACAGACACACATAGAAAGTATATATATATATATATATATATATATATATATATATATATATATATATATATATATATATATAATTTATATTTATTTTGGAGACGAGGAACTCTTAGTACCAAAGAAAACTAGTCATCGTATCCTAAAACTGGAAAAGATTATATATGAACCACAGAATCCAGATTCAGAGGAAAAAAAAACTAAATTGAAATGCAAAGGAGGATAAACACTTACAGAACCAGCCAAAGTGAAACTAGGGTATTACAGTCCGGTAGATCTTACTGGGCTTCGTGAAATGAGAAACTTATTTCACTTGCTCAAAGGGACAGTGGTCTGAGTAACGTCCATTTAACGAGGCAGACTCTTATGGCAGACATGACGGATTTGGAGAAGCGAGGGAAATTGTGGAGTGTTAAATACCGTTAGCTCAAATCCAAACCTTTGAATATCTGCATGAGATTCTCAAACATAAAACAGGAAGATCTTTCAGCATAATTCATTTCAGATGTGTAAGTCACAGCAGAAAAAGATTTTTATTATTATCACAATGGAGAACATTTCCGCACTGAAGACTTTGAGGTAAAGGATGATGCGATTAAAGCGGGGTCTTTTAACATATATAGATCTTTCCTCGGAACTTTATGAGTGAGAGGACCAGTGAGAGTCATTTCTGAATAGAACGACCTTTATTTATGCAACAAATACTGGCAATAATTGTCAACCCTTTTAAACGGAATTGAATTGAATATAGAATCTAGGCCAAAGGCCAAGCACTGGGACCTATGAAGTCATTCAGCGCTGGAACGGAAATTGACAGTAAAAGGAAATTGACAGTAAAAGTTTTGAACGTTGTAACAGGAGGAAAACCTTGCAGTTGCAGCATGAATTAATTGTTAGGAGAGGGTGGAAAGTAAGATGGAAGCAAGAGAATATGAAAGGAGGTACAGTAAAAGAAACGAAAGGGGTTGCAGCTAGTGGCCGAAGGCGCGCTGCAAAGAACCTGAAGTAATGCTTACAGTGCACCGCATGAGGTGTACTGGCGGCACTACCTCCTACGGGACCTTCTTATTTAATGGAAAAACACACAGAATTAAAAAAAAAAAAATACTCGTGACATTCGTGCTGCCCAGCAACTTCAGCTTGACTTTGGAGCTATAAATACAATATATTCATTCCTAGAGAACGTTCATAATGGCATATGGTAATCGTTCGCTGTTACATAATTCCATGGAGGTTTACCGGAATAATCATAATTCATTCTGATAATCATAACCCCAGAAAGTTTTCGAATTATGTTATTCACTTCCGTCATTCTTTTTTCGATTTATTATTGTCTTTTATTAGTCTTAATACAGTTGCCTAGTTTTCGTTCTAGGTTGGTACTGGTCAGCATATTTTCGTATTCAGTGAAGAGTATTATTCTTTCACTATAATGATCCTCTTTAACATGACTTTTATAAAGAGCGTCTTCACAGGGCCAGTTTTATGCAGTTAACCTTGTTTACACTGTCGTTTTTCCCTACATTTATCTTAATGTGTAACAAAAGCTATTATTCCTTCTCCTTCATACCGACACTTCTTTATATATTTCCATAACTACAGAGATAAACTAAGTCTTTTCTTTCATGTAAATTCATCTGTATATCTTACCGTCGCACTAACTCTTTTTTTTATTTTACAAGTAAATGGGCCATTATAAATATTTCATTTCATCCTTTATTTATAACTGGTTTTTTTTGGAAGACTTCGTAATTAATAGTGAAGAATTATATATGCATCGTTTCTTTTTCCATGAAAAACTATAAGTATATTAAGAAGAGGACTGGGCATAATAAAGATCTTGGCAGTAACTGTTTTACTGGGTGTATTGCTGAACACAGGTATGAATTTCCTACTTTTAAAAAGACATGTGCATTGCGAAATCTGATGAATTATCTTTGATGTATTTCAGATACTACCGTAGAATAAACTATATTCTATTCATATAAACACTTTTTCATGATCATTACATATAAACATTTATATATATATATATATATATATATATATATATATATATATATATATATATATATATATATATATATATACATATATATATATATATATATATATATATATATATATATATATATATATACATATATATATATGTAGAATCTACTGGTCACTTTTACCAGACACATATGTAATTCTAATAGCCACAATGCCCTCTTAACTTCTCGAATTCTTCGCGCATATCCAAAAAAGCGCGAAGAATTCGAGAAGTTAAGAGGGCATTGTGGCTATTAGAATTACACACACACACACACATATATATATATATATATATATATATATATATATATATATATATATATATATATATATATATATGCGTGAGTGTGTGTGCTTATTCACATAAAAGCTTCATGCAATTTCAATCCCAAATATTACCCTCTACAAATAACTGCATATGCTGCCTATCCATAATATCCTAACGCTCCTCGATCGCTTAGGTAATGAAAATTCTTCCGATTGATTTCGGGGGATGAAAGGGAACCCGAGGAAAGAGGACTTCTTTGAAGGCACGTACGTGGTTCTAACATTTCCTCCCCAAAGGAAATATTGCCTGACAAAGGAAGACTAAAAGGAGTCTGGCCTCTTATTGAAAAGAAAATCTGCCTCCTTTTTCCTCCCGCCGAAACGACGTTGGTAGTTATTTTTCTGCGGTCTCTTCTGCTTTTCCTAAATTTTTAATCACTTCTTTCTAACTTGTTCGGTTTCTTTTAAATTCGCTATAAAATATGGAGTTCAATATTACAAGTGGAGTTCAATGTTACTGTTATTGTTGCTGGTGCTGTTATTACAAATACTGTTTGTTACCCTATTTTGAATTTATTGTTAGCCGTATACAGTTAAGGGAAGAAGAGCGTAATACCAATCATTAATTTCTCACCGATATCAACAGAGTATCGAGTTACTTATAGGGCAAGGAGTCTGTAATGAGCATGAAAGTGTTTATATGATTAGAGATAGATGTTACTGTACGGCAATGATATCTAAATATGTGTAATATAGACATACATATATATGTATATATATATATATATATATATATATATATATATATATATATATATATGTGTGTGTGTGTGTGTGTGTGTGTGTGTGTATTATATATACTCGTATATATATATTATATATGTAATATATGATTTTATATTATATATATATATATATAAATATATATATATATATATATATATATATATATATATATATATATATATATATATATATATATATATATATATATATATATATATATATATATATATAATCTTCATAACCTCCTGTAAATCAATAGCTAAGATATGAATGGTTAACATCAAGAAGCAACACACTGAAAGCTAAAAATTATACGTAAATAAAAAAAAAATGTGAAATACGATTCGTCTTTGCATAATGACATTTACCGATTCCCTCTACTAACAAATTAATATATTTGAAATAACCTTTAAGAATCTTTTACCTCAGCCGTCAACAATTTAAAAAAAGAAATTCTTTTAAAATTTTCAGTAACCAATAAGTGAGAACTTTACACTTCCCTTGTTGATAACCGATCTTCCTCACATTCTGTTTACTCTTTCAAACTTACTCTGTTGTAACTTTTAATAATGAAGCTTATCGAGAGAAGGACGCTCAATGGTCATCATCATGAACTTGTTCCCCTTCGCCAAATCATCTCAAGAAGTTCAGGGCTTCGAAAGTTCTGAAAAAGGAGATGGACGCGATTAAGAAGATAGCATGTTATGGCATATCTGATCACCACTCGATACTTGAGCAGTTCGCGGAAATTATTAATTGTGCAAGAAAGTAAGCTCTCAGTTCAACAGACTGAATACCAGGAAACAGTTACGCTCTGGCAGCCCCCCCCCCCCCTCTCTCTCTCTCTCTCTCTCTCTCTCTCTCTCTCTCTCTCTCTCTCTCTCTCTCTCTCTCTCTCTCTCTCTCTCACACACACAAAGCATGCTATCTCGTTCACGCAAGCTCTCTCTGTTGCATTAACTCTTAATCAAGGCCTTGGAAAATTGCAAGTTTGAGAATTTTTTCACATAAATGAATTCTTTAGGCAACAGCCGAGAATTTTTTTCCATAAATGAATTCTTTAGGCAACAGCCCTACGATATATAAGCATATAACAACGACAATCAGCCTTTCCATTTAATCATTTGTAAAACAAGACTTCGATTACTGATGCTAAGAAAACAAAAAGAAGTCTAGTGCTACGCATACAAGGCACAATGCTCTCTCGTAATCACATTCTGATAGATTTCACAGGCACTGGAGCCAACAAAGTACAAAAAGAAAAAGTAAAAAATGCGCTGAAGTTTCTTCGGCGCAGTCGAGTTTTCTGTACAGCATATAATGCTGTACGAAACTCTCAGTCACCGCCCATGAAACTCTCACCCGCTCCCCATGAAACTTTCAGCCACAGCCCGGTGGTGGCCTGTGTTGTTGGCACCTATAGCGGTGCCAGACGCACGATCATGGCTAACTTTAACTTTAAATAAAATAAAAACTACTGAGGCCAGAGCGCTGCAATTTGGTGTGTTTGATGAGTGGAAGGTGGATGATCAGCACACCGATTTGCAGCCCTCTAGCCTCAGTAGTTTTTAAAATCTGAGGGCGGACAGAAAAGTGTGGACGGACAGACAAATAGGCATCTCAATAGTTTTCTTTTACAGAAAACCAAAAAAGGAAAAGAAAATAATTTCTCGGACTGTTTAAGCAAGTTGTACCAAAGAAATTTTAATAAGAAGGAGAAAAATTACTTTTTTGACCTTATATGTGGGAAAAATAACTCTCCTTTTAAATTGAATGTAGAACTATATTTTTCATTTCATATCCTTTGTTATGCACCTAACATTTCAATCATCCTAATATTCCCATGTTGGTGAAGATATTATTTACGATTTACCACATTTCACTCAAAAATAACTTATGTACAACTTCAGTTAACTTGAATTATTCATAATTGCGCACTTGTAGTATCGTTAAGACTTACTGGGAAACTCGTGAATATTAATATTTGATCTCTAGTCGTATAATTTTATTTAAATGTTAATAACCCTCCTTTTTAGTTTTATGTAAAAGAAAACTATTGAGATGGCTTTGTCTGTCCGAACGCACTTTTTCTGTCCGCCCTCAGATCTTGAAAACTACTGAGGCTAGAGGGCTGCAAATTGGTATGTTGATCATCCACCCTCCAATCATCAAACATACCAAATTGCGGCCCTCTAGCCTTAGTAGTTTTTATTTTACCTAAGGTTAAAGTTAGCCATGATCGTGCGTCTGGCAACGCTTTAGGACAGGCCAGCATCGGGCCGTGGTTAAAGTTTCATGGTCCGCGGCTTATGCAGCATTATACGCTGTGCAGAAAACTCGATTGCGCAGAAGAAACTTTGGCGCATTTTTTACTTTTTTATATACAAATTAATTAATTTCTTTTAATTTTTTCATGTACAGTACTTGACATTATTAGTTTGACGTTATGATTTACAACGACATTTTTAATTAACAATACTGAAACTTAAAATCTTTTATCATATGAAATACATTTCAGATAAAACCTAAGGAATAAAAACATAGTTAAAATAAAAGAAGTAGAACTATTCCTTTTCCTTGAAAAGAAAAAGGCAGATCCGAAGTTCTGTGAAATTTGCAGTATTACTGGATCCAGAGTTGGCTTAGGTGGAAGTTCTCTGCGTCCGGAATTCGGAATGAGTTCTTGTACAGTAGGGCGTAAACAGGACAATTTTACTCCTTGGAATACAGCCAACGCAGTGGTTCATAAACGACACTTCTGTCTGAGGTGTGAAAAATATAAAAAAATACACTTTGAAAAAGTAAATGATTGTCTAAGAAAACCATTAACCGTTTATTGAAATTCCATAATAACGGTAACATGTCTTATTACATAAAAAAAATGCAGGCAATCACAAACAGGTGTAAAAAACACACACACTTATTTTGAAAAAGTCAATGTTTTTTTAAAAGTACCATGAAACCATTCATTCCATCACAACATTGATTGATTGATGATGGCTGCTATACCTGACGTCACAACTCCATCACAACAGTAATATGTTTTATTATGAGAATAAATCCAAATAATTACAAAATATAATACTGGGAGATTTAAGTCACATATATGTCCGTACTCTAAGCGCCAGACTGCCATAATTAAAAGCAAGCTAGTGCTTTAGGTTGTCATAAGAAAAAAGTTTGTAATAAATTTCCATCACCCCTAAAGTTTTCATCTCTGGACTTTAAGCGTAGTAACATCACCCTCCCCCAAACTTTGCTGTGGCACCATTACAACACATCCCCCAACAGTCCTTTACCCGCTACAATAAACCCCTTTACACACACACACACACACACGCACATGGAATTACGCAGCATTCATTTGAGAAAAATGTGAACGCATATATTTTTGTAATGAATCACGTAACAATGCTCACCATCTTCACTCGGACGGAAATGATATGAAAATAATAATAATAATAAAAAAAAACAAATACAAGACTTAAGAGTCAACATCTCTGACTGCATGAATGGTGCACCCATTCATAATCAGTCAGCTCGGACACTGAAGACATTCCAAAATTAAGTATCATCACCCAGCAGATACTATGGTTGACTGGGATTGGGCCATTTAAAAACTATGGTTCGACTGTATGGTCTCCCTACGGAAAAAACTATGGCATAATTAATCGACTTGAAGCGGTGGTACGTAGCTCCACAAAAAAGATGGAAATCTGCATGACGATCATAATTGTACGTAAGTGACAGGAATGCAACGAGACTACAGTATCCAGCGAAGGCATGGAAACTCTAAAATTATATACATCTACATATCAAAGAGGTCTTGTTTCCAAATCCACCAATACACCAAATGAATCTAGAAACAGATTCCTTTCAGTTCCACCACAAGCATAGAACTGGCGTCGAATGCCGTCGGCTGTATCCAATTTTGTTTCATAATCCGACCGAAATTGTTCATGCATCGTGATTCACTCACACTGACTAACTATGGAAACTGTCCCCTTCTCTATATCTGAAACATTAGAAAACAGCCAGTACACATTTAAATAGAAGTTAGACCTATTGCCTGATATCCTATTGGAGGCATCAAATGTAGTGCTACCGGTCAGTTTGGCGTTCTGATTGTTTTTTTTTTTTTTTGTTTTTTTATAAATCTAAAGGTAGGCTTAACAATCTCTTTCAGTAACGATAACAAACAATGTTTTATTCGCTACGGGGGAAAACTAAAAGTAAATCAGCGAGACGAAATCTCTCTCTCTCTCTCTCTCTCTCTCTCTCTCTCTCTCTCTCTCTCTCTCTCTCTCTCTCTCTCTCAATAAATGACAAATACTGCTCCAATCGACAATTCGACATAGGAGTTCGCCTGAAAGAGGTAATCCCCAACCTTGTTGGGATGGAGCCAGCTTGTGGGTATGTCTACAATCTCTCTCTCTCTCTCTCTAAGATAAATTAGAAAGAAGGCAATTAAATACTGAATTCATCCAAGATTAAGCCTTACAAATCATTCCACCATTTTATCTGTATTGCAATTTATTGGCAACAAAGACAACCAAAGGGTGCCATTAATCAATGACAAACGAGAGATAGAAATGTATTTTGAAGCTATCAAATATCCTGTGCTTTTAGATACGCTGAAAAGAAAACGCGTAGTGATTCCACAAAAGCACAAGTGTTAAACTTTGCCCATAAGTTAAATAAAAGACTATTCGGAGGCAAAATATGGAGATTCCTACAAAGTTTATTGATTAAACGAAAGGTATTTATTTTGTTAAAAATATCTTTAACAAAAAATATTAAAAAGAAAGTCTAATTCTTAAGTGAATTAGGAGGAACTATAGAAAGGTTTACTTTGATGTAATCAGTTATTACCAGTTAACCTGACCCACCTTGCTATTTGCTATAAAGCATGCTAAAACACCGGAGGAGGTAAACATGCCTTAATTACAAAGAAAAACAGGCTGAAACTTATACTTTTAAGCAGTGGAAGACGGCAGATTTTTAAGGATGCCTTAAAGCGCACGTAAGGCAAAGCCCTCAAATCCCTTTCCGTCTGGAAATGAAAATCTTAACAAAAGACAATGGAGCCTGATGATGAAGATCCTTTCGGAACGCTGAGGTCGTTTAAAAAAGGGTGATGAGTGTCATTCAGCTTATAACCTCATTAACACAGCTTGAACGAGGATATAAGATCCCTCTTTCCCGTGATTACGCAGCACCTTTATTCTCTGCTTTAGAGCTCTCTCTCTCTCTCTCTCTCTCTCTCTCTCTCTCTCTCTCTCTCTCTCTCTCTCTCTCTCTCTCTCTCTCTCTCTGAGTGTGAAAGTATGAGCTTGCGTTTATATTTTATAATTCCAATTACTAGCGTTAATGGTAAAGCGTGTAATATTTAACGGCCGTAAGTAGTATCACTGCAACCTGTTGTTCTATTACTACTTGGGGCAAAACAGATGTCTAGAGTTATTTGTATAATGAACAATATAGAGCATTCAGATGAGATAGTGAAGAGAGAGCAAGTGGCTTTAATGTTAGCAATCCTTCATAAGTTATTATTGTCAATACAGGATAAATGACAAAATTCAATATAGAGTTATTGTAAGTGTACAGTTAGCTCAAAGAATTCTGTGTAATCTTTTTGCATCGTTATGCGTCAAACGTTTTATGACACTGCATTACCTCATATACCGTGTCTGATAAAAACACACAGACATACAAACGTTCATATATATATATATATATATATATATATATATATATATATATATATATATATATATATATATATATATATATATAATGTAAAAATTTCACCATTGTGTCTTTCGTGTTCTATATCTTCCATAAATCTCCACCCGTTCCCAGCTTAACTTCTTATAGATCACATCCAAGTAGTTCGGGGTCCACAATCACGTACTAGGTAATATTACAAATATTTTTGTCCATTTTGTACTGTGCTTCTTCTCCATTAGTCGGAGTTCATTAGCAAGATAATTCAGTACGTATCCTAACTTACACCACGCTATCACTCCATAATTCATTTTGTATAAGCAAAGCAGTACGTATCTAGTCATTCAGATCTTGTACCATTCCACTTCATGATTCCCTTTACATAGGTAAGGCTATGCTTAATAGCTTTGAATCATCGACATTTTTTTATCTTAGTTAATGAACTCCGAACTTTAGTTTTCACATCGTTAATGAACTCCGAACATTAGTTTTCACATCGCTAGAAAACAGATCATCTCTTGGTCACTGGACTGCTCATAAGTCCTCTGGTATCAATCATATGATGGCATCAACACCACGTCATACCACTAGTCCTATGTTCTACCATTATGGAAACAATGTTCATATATTGATGCCAGCAATATCCGGACATCTTCATTTTATAATAGGTTTTCCTTTTAATGATAAGTATGATTTCAGTGTACCTGAAGATAATAGGATACCCTATTCGTTCACAAAGTTTCCTTTGTGAACGAATAGGGTATCCTATTATCTTCAGGTACACTGAAATCATACTTATCATTAAAAGGAAAACCTATTATAAAATGAAGATGTCCGGATATTGCTGGCATCAATATATGAACATTGTTTCCTAGTTATTTCCAGAAGTATTTTCAAACAGTGATTAAAATATATTTGGGTAAATCAATGAAAGCGATTTGCTTTCAGTTAACTAACAATGAAGATATGGCGTTTCAGCTGTTTGCGATATTCACGTTTTGAACGTGGTCTGGTTATCATCAAGGCCAAGAGAAAGAGAAGGTCTGCTCACTTCCCCCAAAATCCACCTTGCAGGCGGAGCTTTGTCTACCTCCTTATTGCGTCAGCAGGTGAATTGACGTAGTGCGCAGGCACCTCTAAGATACGTCATCGCCTACGTAGTTACCCCAGGTGGGAGGCGACCCCACCCGATTGGGTAGACCTTGTCTCTCCTGACCTTAGTTATCATGGTATGCTTCTCTTCTTAAATCATTGAACCAAGAGTGACAATGTTTCATGAAATCGAAGAGTGAACTGATATAATATCATTAAATTTTTTTCGAGTGGTTGTACTAAGCATTAGTATCAAATATCCTAATAGTTATGAAGTCTCGTGGGATGATCATTCCTGTAAAATGGATGCTGTATTACTCAGTTATTTTCAATAATCTTTTATTGTTATTGAATTACTGTATGTAAAAAAAAAGATACGCAAAGTCTAAAAACACGTAAAACTTTCTCATTCAAAACACTACGAATAATACCATTCATCGCACGAACAAAGCTGACGGCTAACATATAAATAATATGAACTTTATATTGGCAAAAATATTTGATGGCTTTGTTGTCCTCGGATTTCCATGGAAAATTTTGCGGTCGTACTGTATTCTGAAAAAATGGAAAAAAAGACAGGAAATATATTTTGTGTGGGAACATTCAAAAGACTGAAAAAATTAATGGAATTTTAGTGGAACGCCAAATACGTTGCTAATGATATATGAGAAACGAAGTTAATTTTGCACCAGAATGAATTTAATAAAACAAGGAAAGAATTTATTAAAATATTTAATTCAGTGTTAAAATACTAAGAAAAAAATCACTCAGACTTTTTAAGGATACTAAAGTAAAATAAATTAAAGTGAAAAAACATCCTACTCAGAGGGCAAAAACCGTTCGTTTTTATTCAGCCACGAAGTCATCAGAGAATTGGATATATTTGACGATATACAAAGTCTCGTTGAAAACAAAGCTGAAAAGTTGAAAGAACTCTGCAACAGTTTTTTTTAAATTTTTATATGTGAGTCTTCATTTTTCATTGAGAGTGCATTTTTTACTAGAATATTTTTTCACGCCTATTCGTTTATTAAGGAAATACTTTTTTTAACTGCAAAATATACTCGTATGTGAATGTATATATATATATATATATATATATATATATATATATATATATATATATATATATATATATATATATATATATATATATATATATAACATGAACATCATTCTATCTGTCTGTCTATCGATCTATCTGTCTATATACCTGTTTATATATTCATCTATTTAACTATCCGCATATACCGTACGTATGTATATATACATATACATACATACATACATACATACATACATAAGGTTCATGTGGATAGTTAAATAGATATATAAATAGCTATATAGAAAAATAGAACGATAGACAGAGAAATAGATAGATGGATGTTCATTGTAGTTAGACTGCTTTGGTGCATATGTGAATGTCGTGATATGACATTCCAAATTAATTTATTGTTATTTCCATCTTATTAGAGCTCATTTAAACTGCCGAAGACTTAATTTTCATTGCATGGAGCCCTGAATCCCGTATATCTTTAAATGTCCTTAAGGCAAAATACATAGAAATGTAACAGGACCTCATTAAAGTTGGACTTGACAGCAAAAACTTTAAAGCAATATGCCTTAATGCATAATTATGCTGGAAAACGAAAGCAATTTAAAACAAGTAAAAAATGCACCGAAGTTTCTTCGGAGCAATAGAGTTTTCTGTACAGCCGCTACAACGTATAATCAAGACCACCGAAAATAGATCTATCTTTCGGTGGTCTCGGTATTGTGCTGTATGAGCCGCGGCCCATGAAACTTTAACCACGGGTTTTCGTTATCTAGGACTAATGTTTCTTTTGGGGTCATTACCTTTATGATATTTACATTCTTTTGTTTATGTTTTTACGGTGATCCCCAACGGGCTTGTACTAAACACGCCGCAGAGGTGGATACTACTACTACTACATACCCCTGGGTGGGGTCACTATCTATTAAAGATCCCATTTTTGAAGCTCATGTATTAACAAAGTAAAGTACAGGGTCTAAATAAAATTCTATGTTTGCTAAAAGCGTGGTACAGGTGTATAGTTATTTACATTTTGTCGGCATTCAGAGGGACTGGGTACATTAGCAATCAACAAAGACCGACGGGAAAGGAAAGGGCAGCTTCATGTTTACTCCTGCCGGAAGAAAAATATGGAGCTTTGTCAACAAAACATTTTCATTTAATATTTCAGCAGTGAAATGTCAGATATCATCCCGCTACATGAGTGTTTAATGTACTTGGAATATCATTTAAAAGGGATACTACTGTATTTAAAAAAAAAAATGAGAGTGAGTTCCTATATACATTAAAACCATCATTCTCACACACACACACAAACATGTACATGCAGTATATATATACTGTGTGTATATATATATATATATATATATATATATATATATATATATATATATATACACACACACACAGACGCACACACACACACACACACACACACACATATATATATATATATATATATATATATATATATATATATATATATATATATATATATATATATATATATATATATATATAATTATATATATGAGGTATGTTCAATAAGTAATGAAAAAATGTCAGGAGAGACACTATTTATTTTCATAAGCTTACACAACTTTGTCTCCTTCAAAATAATTGCCTCTCGCAGCTACACACTTCTGCACGCATCTCTCCCAATCCTGGAAGACCTCCTCAAAGTCCTTTTTCAGTAGTCCCTTCAGGTAACTTTCCGATGCTTCTTTCAGCTCCTCTGTTGTCTGGAATCTGGTTCCCCTGAGGCTGTCTTTCATGCGTGGGAACAGGAAGAAGTCGCAAGGGGCTAGGTCAGGGCTGTAGGGTGGATGTTGTACCACTTCCATTCCCCTGTCAGCCATCCAGGTGGTCACCAGCGTTGACTTGTGGCATGGGGCATTGTCCTGGTGGAACCACCACTTACCACTCCCCCACTCCTCTTCGGTCAGAACTGTCTCAACTGTGCCAATACTAATACCAACAGCTTCAGACAGCATCCTCACAGACATTCGATGGTCTTGCATCATTAACCTTTGCACTTCCACAATGTTTTCCTCCTTGTGTGTACTTTTCGGTGCTCCAGATCTGGGTTCATCCTCAACCTGTTCATTTCCATCAGAAAATCTGTTAAACCACCGATAGAAACTTGCTTGGCTCAGCTGTTCATCCCCATAGGCCTCCTTTAACATTCCATAAGCGTCTTGTTTGGTTTTCTTAAGTTTAACACAAAATTTGATGGCGTAACATTGCTCCATGTTTCCCTGCAAGTGTTCACGGATCGGCAAACCGGATCAGACTGGTTCCACCACATTCACCGCTGCACTCAGACCCACAAATATAGAAAGTTGCCAGTGTGTCATTTTATAGAATATATGTATGTGTACTTCACCATGAAGTAGTATTTTGATCAAATCATATTTAGTGTCTCACCTGACATTTTCTCATTACATATTGAACATACCTCGTGTATATATATATATATATATATATATATATATATATATATATATATATATATATATATATATATATATATATGTATATATATATATGTATATATATATATATATATATATATATATATATATATATATTGTCATGAAGTGATCAAGTACCTGGTTAGTGCACAATTAATAAGACCAAAAAGTTACCTCACTTCAGCCAGACACTTGAAACCTCCTAACAAAAATATTAAGACTGAATACTCTGAAGGTAGAGTGATCCCATAAGACTTGCTTATCACTTGGAAAAATCAATCTAACTTTATCAAGTTATAGATGAGGTAACAACTAATAAGCTATAAACAGACTAGTGGAAAATGGGCATCACTTCAACAAACACTATAATTGTTTCCCTAGTTCTATTTCACTTTGATAAAGGAGAACTAGACAGATATATCAATTACCTTGCACGCTTTTAAAACTTTAAACAGACAAATTTATTTCTAAGTTCAAAAGTTATAGCAGAGTTCACAATCTCAAAAAGATTTACTATTACTTGACAACAGTGTAAGATTTAAGTATTTCATAGTCAAGATTAATTCACAAAACTTTAATTTATCAAGAAAGCAATTTGGTTAAGTAAAATTCAAACCATTAACTCTCACTCAAGTTTTAGATATACGCTTGATTAACTAAACTCAGCACAAGTGTTCACCAAAATATTACTGACTGGAATCCATATACAGTAAGTATTCTCTGAAATCTCAATAAAAAGTATGCACTAACAAAATGCTAAGCAATCACCAACTAAAACTTTGGAACACTGTGTAATTATAAAGTTAGAGTAGTAAGATAACCACATATAAGAATGAAATATACAAAAATGGAAATATACCAACAGCAATTTCACTAAGACAAAAAGTATGTTTAAAGATTATATCAATCTTTCAAAAGATTACCTTCACTTCAAAAAAAAAAAGCTAAACTCACGTCTTTCTAAGACTTTCTCAAAGACAACACTGCCAAGTCACAATTATTTGCACTTAGTAAAATATAATAGCAGCAAGACACATTAGAATTCGCTCAAGTTGTAGACATAAATCTGAACAACTAGACCCAAGTCTTCAGTAAATCATTGATAATAGAGATCAACACAAGTATTCACTTGTAAAGAGAGTACACTCACCTCTTAGTGAAATAATAACTCTCTTTTACTGAAAACATCACTTTATCACTTAATATAATAAAAACCAGTAAACATCACATAACCTTTTACAAGTGGTACACCATTATACACTTTTCACAATGCTTGTAAAATACCAATATCATTCTTGCAAAATGTATACACTTTGTGGGTGAATTTGACAAAACTTATGCTTTTGTGTAGGGAGGATAACCAACTTTATATATATACCCTACTATGAGCAGAGAGAGAGAGAGAGAACCTTGTGCCAGCAACCCCTTTTGCCTAACTGTTTTCATTCAGTACTCCTCTTTTATCTTCAAGCCCTCCCAGAGTACTCAAAGAATACACATAGGGAATACACAGAACACCTTATTCCTCTTCTACAGAATACACAAAAAATACACACAGAGAATTCTAAGGCTCAGAAGAAACATGCCAGGACTCTTATCTGCTATGATTAACATTTCCTGTCCCGGGTTAAGCAGAAAAAGTATTTTGGACCAAATCCTTTTTCAGCTGTCAGTGTGTCAACTTCATCTCTCTCACTTCCTCATTCTTTCTACTCAGATTATGAAAAATATAATAGACACAGATAAAGATAATAACTATGGAACAGACACATGTGATAAACATATAATAAAGCATTCTGGCCGAGGCCTGTCAACTCATCGAGATAAGTAAAGTGGCCCTTGCCTTTCTTCCTTCACCCCAAACACCTGTGCCAATACAGGGTGTGGCGATCTGATAATGGCTCAAAAATATCTCTCTCTACAACACTTAACTTTAACTTCTACGACACAGTGTGTTATAAGCATGAATGATTATACATTACAAAGTCACCTCAAAACATATGAAACAGCTGAAAATTATATCAAAACACAGAACACAAGAGTCATCTGTAAGAAATAGACACTTTAAGATCATATTATCATATCTCACAACAAATGACGAATCTGCAAGCAAAATATCAAAATTTTCACAGAGACATATCATATTTGTATAATGGTTATATTTATATTATAATATGTATATTTATATATATATATATATATATATATATATATATATATAATATATATATATATATATATATATATATATATATATATATATATATATATATATAATATATATATATATATATATAATTTCTACGAATGTCCGTGGGATACTTGCTTGATTCTGGGCGGCAACGGATGAACGCAGGGAGTTCCCTATATTTGTTACACATCTGACTCAATATTAGGACAATTCGTAGACAAACAAGTGAAAAATCTGTGGCTTAAGGCCTTCTTCATGTGAGGGAAAATTACGTAAACTCAAGGGTTCTCTTAACTAATTATATTTACATAACAAACACAGATCAGAAGAATGACGAATTACTGGTTAGGTAATAATAAGGGCCTGCTAAATGAATGAATCCTACACATAATAAATATTCTATAAACATCGTAATGGGGGTAGAAGGGGGACTGCACATGGATAGAGCTGAGGGATTCCGCATTCGAGGCCCATCTGCAATATATATGCAAGGCAGTTGCTTGCAAGAATAATAAGACACTCAAAGTGAACTGAGGGATGTACAGATGGTGCCAAATAACTCAGTTCACCACTAAATGCATAATTACGTTAACACTGAATGCTCCAACACAAATTACTGAAGGTGATCGCACAATGGAAAATAAAAGAAAAATCAGACAGAGAAATAACAGGAATCGTGACTGACTAAGAAACCTTATTCTGGTACATTACCTTCATCAAGATGCCAGTGTCCTCGTTCGATAGGGCGCTGGCGATGGAGGAGGGAATTAAAATGCCACTACAAAGGTATACTGGTTCGAACCTCAGGGTCGAACGCGTGGGAAGTTCGAGGGTCAGGCAAGGTCAAGGACATCTGTCCTCGGTGGTGTTTGGAGCGTTTCTCTCTCTTGATTTCTGTTGCATCGTCTATAAATAACCTTTGAAGATTACGCCGTTTGCGTCTGGTAGGTGGCAAAAAGGTCAATCTTTGTCTCTTTTTTTTTATATAGGCCACATGGCAGCAGTCAACGTAGTGAAGGGTTAACAATAGCAGCAGCGCCGACTTTCTCCTTTTTTGGCTCATCCCTTGTCGCCGCTTGACGCCAAGAAATCAAGGCCTTAGGCAGTCATTTGGAAAGAGTGAAGGGTTAGGCTTAACCATTTTGGGGAATGAATGAGACAGTTTATGAAGAGGCGAGTGGAAACCCATAGTTCTAGTAATTAAAACAATTGAAATGAATTTTATTTCTTTCTCTGCTACATTACAGATGTAAAAATGGACACAGGTGGTTTGGAGAAAGAGGTTCCATTCGTTGCAATACATATATATATATATATATATATATATATATATATATATATATATATATATATATATATATATATATATGTGTGTGTGTGTGTGTGTGTGTGTGTGTGTGTGTGTATAATGTATGTATGTATGTATATGTGTGTGTGTCTTTGTGTGTGTGGTATGTGCGTGCGTTCCTTGTGTGTAATAATCGTAAGTCAGTTTGATGGATATCAGACTGTGAAAGACAAGATCATCTGTAGGGGAAAGAAAATGGTGTTAACATATTATTCTAAAATTTGCAAAAACGGACATCGATCGTTGTTGTTGTTTTTGATTAAGTTGGTTATATGCCAGCACGGGCTCTTGC
>JANJGK010005889.1:37500-41727 GCA_039081455.1 Macrobrachium rosenbergii
TGATTTATTTAAATCTGCAGATGTGAACGGTGGCCATCATCTGTAGAAGACAGGAACTGGACAAAATGTCATCAGAGGACTTTTCACAGTCATTTCAACCCCTAAGCAAATTCCAAGGACAGAGTATTTACAACCAGAGGAAAGAGGTGAGTTGCTGGGAAATGGTATATTCATTAGGTAAGCTAGCGAGCAAATTAAACTGCTAGGTATGAGAGGCTTCACACTTACTAATGGTTCATGAATTTTTTCTTATTTTTTTATCATTTGTAAATTAAGAGAAATCATTTAAGAGAAAAAGTAGCAGAGGTGGAGATTTATCAGATTCCGTGATCAGATGGCCTCTAAATAACATGAGCGAGAAACCTGTAAGAAAAACTTTGACTAAAAGAGTTTATATAAGGTGCCTCGAGTCTAGGGTTATTTTTTTCAGCTTTTAAATCAGATGAAGGAAGCCTCACATTTTATTCTGATGGAAAATATGCTAGTAAAAGTTGATATTTTATGGAAGGAAATGGATGAGGGTGATGGATTCGGGCAGATAGACCTGTACTAAAAGTTCAACACTAATACTAGGATAGTTCACATCCTTTTCAACAAAATAAAGTTGGCGCTCTAAAGCGGTAATAAAGGAAAGGAAATATGATACAACCGAATCAAGTCCTTGAAATATATATAAAAAAAAGATCGAAAAAAGTTACAATTGCCGAGATGTCAGAAATCGTTTTACCGCAAAGTGGTAAAATGCACAGGAGATTGATAGCCAGTAGCTTTTATGGATTTCCCGTACATATGTGCCCTTAATACTGTATAGAAAAGGAGATACGTAAACGAATGGATAAACGCCGTCGCGCGGGAAGAGCCTCGCGCTTTACTGCGTGTCATTGTAATATATACTGAAGAAGTGCATACATTTGCAAATTTTAATATGATCAAATATAGGAGAATATTTATTGAGAAAAGGCAGTCGTAATTTACATTTAGGAATTACAGAATACAAAACCTGGGTTCTTTAATTTTAATCAAATTCTGTTGAGATTAAAAAAAGAGAGATAAATCGATATTTCAATATACTAAAGACTTGCCATACCTTTGCAAATTTCAACATGTTTTAATATAGGAGAATATTCATTAAGAAAAGGCATTCGTAATTCACATTTAGAATAACAATGCAAAACCTGGGTTATTTAATTCTAAAACAAATTCTGTTTGTGACTAAAAAGAGAGGTAAATAAATATTGCAGTATACTGAAGACTTGCATACCTTTGCAAATTTTAATATGTTCAATAAAGGAGAATATTTATTAGAAAAGGCATTCGTAATTCACATTTAGAATAACAGAATACAAACATGGTCTCTTTAAGTTTAAACGAATTCTGTTTGAGACTATAACTTAAAAGAGGTAAATAAATATTGCAATATACTGAAGACTTGTATACATTCGCAAATTTTGATATGTTTAATATAGGAGAATATTTATTAAGACAAGGCATTCGTAATTCACATTTAGAATAAAATAATACAGAACGTGGTTTCTTTAATTTTAAACAAATTCTGTTTGAGACAATAAAAAAAAGAGAGATAAATAAATATATCAGTCAGTAACATGATGAAGCAATCAGTAAAGAAGGAGAAATTAAGTGGGCAATAAAGGGGACTGGATTGCCTTGAGGGAGAGATAGTGTGTGAGTGTAAACAAGTTTGAGGAAGAGAAATGAGCATTTGCTTATATGAAAGTAATTGAAGCACACACCACCTCGCATGAAGTAATTAACGCGATAGAACGCAAATATTGCAGTATGAAATGAGAGAGAGAGAGAGAGAGAGAGAGAGGAGAGAGAGAGAGAGAGAGAGAGAGAGAGAGAGAGATTACGAAAACGGATGGCAGGAAAAAAATAGCAATTGTATTATGAAGTCAGTTACGTAGAAAGACAATAACAATATAAAATGTACAGTAAGTTCCAAAAGTGAAGCTACAGATTTCAGAGGATTTCGTTCGAAATTCACTAACTGGCAACTACAACACGTAACTGAAAAACTTATTTTTTTTCTACATTGAAAGCTCTATCAAGCAAAATAAAGCTACTATATGATGCACAGATATCAAATCTATGATATTTATAACAATCATTCTGTTGCCCAGCGTTCGACTCTCCGAGCGGCCAAGGAAGAATTAGAGGAATTTATTTGTGGTGATAGAATTCATTTCTCGTCATAATGTGGTTCGGATTCCACAATGAGCTGTAGGTCCCGTTGCTAGGTAACCAATTGGTTCTTAGCCACGTAAAAATAAATCTAATCCTTCGGGCCAGCTCTAGGAGAGCTGTTAATCAGCTCAGTGGTCTGGTTAAACTAAGATATATTTTTTTTTTATAGCAATCATAAGAAAAAATTAAGGGTAATAGTAATTATTTCAAACTATAGAAACGAAACAATTTGATATTTTCGTTCAGCACAGGATTACCAACATTACCTTTGTATATTTCGAGCAGTTTGGAAAGAAATATTTAATGTCATAGTGTTTTATCAATTATTTTAGCGAAGATGCATAAAACCATCCAAGTATCAATAGAATATAAAGGAAAAATCTCCGTAACATTAAACATAATCAACCATGAATACACCTAGATTCAACAGAGAAGTTCAGTGTGGTTGGTAGTTCTGATTTTAGCTTCTAGGACCCGAGCATTCAGACTCTACTTGAGCTTTGGCTTCGGTTTCGACCCACAACTCAAACGTAACATTATCTACCCAACCTATGAATCACCAGCTGTGTCCTACTAGGGTTGGGGGGGGGGGGGAGACTTTGCCCCAATACCCCCCATCGCCAGCCAGTAATATTGATTAAACAGTTAAATCAGTTCCCTCCTTCATTATGTTTGCTGTAAGTGACAGAAAGTAACCAATATTGAAAGGGTAAACTTGATTGCAAACAGGTTTTCTGTTACAAATACAGAACCGTTACAAATTACAGAGGGCTTCTCCCAAATAATAAAAGTGTTCCCAATCATTCACGTCTAAGATCCACCAAGGTTGACCAAAAACAACTGAAAATTCATCTGTCTGACTTCCTCACTTCCTCTGCCTTGGTTTAGGCCTAGACTTCCTCACTTCCCACTTCCCTGGGCTTGACTTTGGCCTAGACATCCTCACTTCCACTGACTTGACTTAAGCCTAGACTCCTCACTTCCCCTGGCTTGGCTTAGGCCTAGACTTCTCACTTTCCCTGCCTTGGCGTAGGCCTAGACTTCGTCATTTCCCGACTTGGCTTAAGCCTAGATTTCCTCACTTCTCCTGACTTGACTTAGGCCTAGACTTCCTCACTTTCCTGACTTGACTTAGGCCTAGATGTCCTCACTTCCCCTGACTTAACTTAGGACTAGACTTCTCATTTCCCTGACTTGATAATGAAACCTAATTAATGGAAAATCATGTTTACAACCATCTAGATATCCAAACAACTCAACTTATTAAATAACAAGCTGGAAAATATATTTCCTTGATTATTGAAATAGGCTAACCCATGTAGCCAGTGCTAAACGCGCATATAACTTGGATTTTTTTTTTTCCACACCAGCTTGTGTCTTATATATATTTCATTCAATCAGATTGCTAGACTTCTTTGTGTTTTATTAAAAGAAATCATAATAACTTTCGATATGACGCTGTAAATGTAGAAAGTTCATTTACAAATCACATTAGGCCAATGCTTATGCACTCGGTTCCCTGCTGCCACTCGATGGTGAACACTGAATGTCACACATTGAGAGTCGCAGATGTTTCTACGGGGAAATTTTTTTTATTTGGGGGGGAATTCTTTTTTTTTTTTCCTTTTAATAAACAATTATTGAACTAACATTGACCGTTCACTGGGGAAATACCTTCTGTGGTTCTACAGGTAATCAATTATTTATTATCCGATAAAGGGGATGACAATAATTGGAAATAAAATATACTAACTGGCAACCCCACGAGAGTTTCTAAAGAGTACGATCAATTTTTGAAATTTGTAGGCTTCACTTTGGAACTTACTGTACATACTATATATATATATATATATATATACATATATATATATAATATATATATATATATATATATATACATATATATATATATGTATATATATGTATATATATATATATATATATATATATATATGTATATATATATATATATATATATATTATATTTACATAGTATACATATATATATATATATATATATGT
>JANJGK010005890.1:0-12500 GCA_039081455.1 Macrobrachium rosenbergii
ATATACATATGTATATAATTTTTTTTCCCGATACATTTCTGTATACAAGTTTATGATGGTGAAGCATTGATGCTGAATACAAATAAAAAGAAAAGTAGATGCTGAATGCAAATGAAAGGAGAGAAGCTTAAACTGTTGAGATGAACTGTTTGTCTAGTATATGCAGCTTCATATGAATTATCATGGTGATAAATGTGTACATAAGTAGTTGTGCTAAACAAGTTAATGTACGTGAAAGGATGAAGAGTAATTTTGGTGGTTCAGTCATGTGGAATAAAGGGAAGATGATAGACTGTGAAAAAGAGTGAATAATTCATGAGCATTATGGGAAAGGAGGAGAGGAAGACGTAAAAATAGTTGGACAGAGGAGGTGGAAAGAGGTATATATCAGAAAGAAGGGGTCTTCATATTCATGAAGTGTAAGAAGGCACGCAAAACAGAAACAAATGGCGCAGTGCGTATAAGGAGCTTCGATGGGATTCTGGTGAGACTTCTGTGTTGGTGTATAAAGCATCTACTAATATGAAATTTGTACTGTGCTCGGCGTTCATCCAAGAATCAGCACTTCCAACACGTACATAGCAGTGATCGCTGTGTGTGTGTTTGTATGTGTGTATTAATGGTTAATACATAGAACCAATCATTTAATATCAATGTTTCAAAAGTAAACTCAAAATAAATAAGGCAGCCAAATTTCAAAACGGGAACTAAAAGCCATTGTCACAGGCTGTCTTCAAACAGATATGAAGAAGTTACAGATACAATAACACATAAGATTCGTTTTCTTTGTCTCGCCAGTACTACTATGAGAGCGCATTTTATTTTCCTCTGGTTAATATTATGAACTCTACGAATGTAAATGATGGCACCATATTTGAATTGAATAGTAAGCCATTATATATATATATATATATATATATATATATATATATATATATATATATATATATATATATATATATATATATTATATATATATATATATATATATATATATATAATATAATATATATATATATATATATATATATATATATATATATATATATATATATATATATATATATATATATATATATATATATATATATATATATATATATATATATACGAGTATATATGTATATATTATATATATATATATATATATATATATATATATATATATATATATATATATATATATATATATATATATATATATATATATATATATAAATTTCTATATATGAACTCAAGGCAGTGGATTCTGCTGCCACAGGAATATCAGAGACTTCGCATACTACAACTTCGTCTCTCATAACATCAAAAAAATAATTCTAATTATATTTTCTAAGCTGAATAACTCAAAAGGACAATCATTTTCTTTCCAGACCGTATCCTTCCACTCGTGTTTACTCGCCTCCTGCGAGGAAGCCCTCTAGGCTTAAACCTACTTGAGAACACTGATCGTGGGGTACAGCAACTCCCCTTGTGGAAGATGCCACGTGCCGGTCGAAGTGGAAGCAAAATTATGAAAATCCCTTCAACTCTTCTTTTGTTGTTCATTGTGTTAAACTTAAGGTTCGGATTTTTATTTTTCGAGTTAACAGTTAGCAGTAATGTGTTCTTAAACAAATTCAAAAGTAATAAAGATAACTGTTTGGAGTGTTTTCGATTTTCATTTACCAACCATGCACTCAGTGTCATAACTGCACACACACACACACACACACACACACACACACACACACACACACACACACACACACACACACACACACATATATATATATATATATATATATATATATATATATATATATATATATATATATGTTACATATATCAGAATAAACATTTAAACAAATATGAGAGCAACATCGCAAATAACATGCTATTCTTCTAACCTCATTCTCAGTCATTAAAACAAACGCAACTTATCATATGCCTAGGTAGGCCTGGCATTTAGAATTTAGGCCAAAGGCCAAGCACTGGGACCCGTGAGGTCATTGAGCGCTGGCCTTCCGATAAGGAACAAAGTCTGGTAACCAGCAAATATCCTTCAGTATAGCCAACACTGACACTTTCAAGACATCCCACAGATAACGGTGATTCCGGATAGCTCCTTGCGAGAAATTAATCTGCGCTTTACACTTTATCAATTTAAGTTATTAGCCCAAAAATGAATCCCGTCTAAGAAGGCAGCCCATTACAAAATCATCACAGTAATGCAATGATATTCTTAATATTTCCAACACTTTAGTGATATTCTTAAAATTTCCAACACTTTAGTGATATTCTTAAAATTTCCAACACTTTAGCGATATTCTTAAAATTTCCAACACTTTAGTGATATTCTTAAAATTTCCAACACTTTAGTGATATTCTTGAAATTTCCAACACTTTAGCGATATTCTTAAAATTTCCAACACTTTAGTGATATTCTTAAAATTTCCAGCACATTAAATATACTCTTAAAATTTCCAACACTAGCGATATTCTTAAAATTTCGCACACTTTAGCGATATTCCTAGAATTTCTAACACTTTAGTGATATTCTTGAAATTTCCAACACTTTCGCAATGTTCCTAAAATTTCCAACATTTCAGTGATATTTTTGAAATTTCCAACACTTTAGTGATATTCTTGAAATTTCTAACACTTTAACGGTAGCCCTGAAATATCCAACACTTTAGTGATGTTCTTAAAATTTCCAACACTTTCGCGATATTCCTAAAATTTCCAACACTAGCGATATCCTTTAAATCTCCAACACTTTAGCGATATTATAAGTTAACTCAATGAGCAAATTGTTAGAAGGATTAAGGACGACCACGTTTCTTTTGAGATGCTCTAAACTAAACTATTTCTCAGAGAGTAGAACGTATGATGCATGTATCCACAATAGACAATCCTGTAACCAAATACCTCAAAGATTTCTTTTTTATTAAATTATTTCGCACAGATGACGCGGGAATGTTCCATTTTCTTTCCAGAGCACGTCTTCCAGGCAAATTGGGTATTAAAGGACATTTGTAGCTTACTGATTGAATATGAATCACTGTGATGTGATAAAAAAAAGTCATAATATGGCTGCGTGCGACAAACCCACTACGTGGTTAGCATGGCAGAGGTGGGTGAATATCGTCTCCAAATACAAACACCTGAGTTCGACGGCGGATTTGTATATGGGAAGAATTTATCCACTTATACCTCACTTGCTGGCCGCGTGGGTTAAAATGCGTCCACTGTAGTCCTGAGTTCTTGTCTTCGCTGGTTCGAGCCCACGAGACGACGAACTTATTATCGACTGAAAAATTCCCCTTCGGTAACATATATGAAAATATATTATTTCCGAGGTAGAGCGAATTGGATATTAAAGGACGTTTGTAGCTTACTGATTGAATATGAATCACGGTGATGTGATAAAAAAAGTCATAATATGGCTGCGTGCGACAAACGCACTACGTGGTTAGCATGGCAGAGGTGGGGTGGATATCGTCTCCAAATACAAACACCTGAGTTCGACGGCCGATTTGTATATGGGAAGGATTTATCCACTTATACCTCACTTGCTGGCCGCGTGGGTTAAAATGCGTCCACTGTAGTCCTGAGTTCTTGTCTTCGCTGGTTCGAGCCCACGAGACGACGAACTTATTATCGACTTAAAAATTCCCCTTCGGTAACATATATGAAAATATATTATTTCCGAGGTAGAGCAAATTGGATATTAAAGGACATTTGTAGCTTACTGATTGAATATGAATCACGGTGATGTGATAAAAAAAGTCATAATATGGCTGCGTGTGACAAACGCACTACGTGGTTAGCATGGCAGAGGTGGGTGGATATCGTCTCCAAATACAAACACCTGCAGTTCGACGGGCGATTTGTATATGGGAAGAAGATATCCACTTATACCTCACTTGCTGGCCGCGTGGGTTAAAATGCGTCCACTGTAGTCCTGAGTTCCTGTCTTCGCTGGTTCGAGCCCTCGAGACGACGAACTTATTATCGACTAAAAAATTCCCCTTCAGTAACATATATGAAAATATATTATTTCCGAGGTAGAGCAAATTGGATATTAAATTACGTTTGTAGCTTACTGATTGAATATGAATCACGGTGATGTGGCAAAAAAAGTCATAATATGGCTGCGTGCGACAAACGCTCTACGTGGTTAGCATGGCAGAGGTGGGGTGGATATTGTCTCCAAATACAAACACCTGAGTTCGACGGGTGATTTGTATATGGGAAGACGATATCCACTTATACCTCACTTGCTGGCTGCGTGGGTTAAAATGCGTCCACTGTAGTCCTGAGTTCTTGTCTTCGCTGGTTCGAGCCCACGAGACGACGAACTTATTATCAACTAAAAAATTCCCCTTCGGTAACATATATGAAAATATATTATTTCCAAGGTACAGCGAATTGGATATTAAAGGACGTTTGTAGCTTACTGATTGAATATGAATCACGGTGATGTGATAAAAAAGTCATATATATATATATATATATATATATATATATATATATATATATATATATATATATATATATATATATATATATATATATATATATATATATATATATATATATATATATATATATATATATATATATATATATATATATATATATATATATATATACATATATATATATATATATATATATTATATATATATATATATATATATATATATATATATATATATATTATATATATATATATATATATATATATATATATATATATATATATATATATATATATATATATATATATATATATATATATATATATATATATATATATATATAGTATAATAATATATACATATATATATATATATATATATATATATATATATATATATATATATATATATATATATATATATATATATATATATATATATATATATATATATATATATAAACTTTCGCTGGAAGAGTCGAGGAGTTAAAAGGAACAAAAAAAAAAAAGAATAAATAAAAAAAAAAAATAAAAAATTGGACAGCAAAATGGGAATAGGCATAGGGAAAACTCTAATTACCTAGGGAGGCTATGTGGTATGTAATGCTGCGTTTGCCACATACACGTAAATATACATTCAAACATATATATATATATATATATATATATATATATATATATATATATATATATATATATATATATATATATATATATATATATAATTTATTCAAAAGTTTCTAAATCCACGCTATATCCACGTTTATTATACATGGAAGATTAAGTCATGAGTAAACTGAAATCTTTATTTGCATAACTAAAGGAAGGTTAATTAGAACAGGTATTATCACAGTGCACCTCGAGACATTCATTACCTGACTGTCATTAGGAGAGAATTACCTTTAATGAAAGAGGAAATTTATTCATAGAAAAATATCACCCCGTCTTTCATTTATATTATTATCAGGTGGTCACGTACCACTTAAAAGGGGGAATTCATTGGAGTCACTTCAAAGTGGAAAACAATATTTGTTAATAAGCGGGAGACAGAATTCTGCACCAATTGCACTGCTCGCTAATTCCCTCATCATGAATCTCTAGGATCAAAAGCGTTGGCATTTGACTTTGTCGTGTGCAAAGGAAGAAGAAACTGAGTAGTCTGAGGGGAGGTGACTGCAGTTGATACTTACTGTATAATGTAACCTTCACCACATTCAATCTTTTCCACGCGTTAATTGTCTAGACATCACAAAAGATTGTTTGATTCTTTTATGCAACTGTGGCGTTTTCAGCCATTCAGCGCTTGTGACAATGGGGAGAGGAATTTGGGTGGTTCACAACAAGATAAAAAGATCAAGAAAATAAAGGAAATGAAGCACAAGGATCTAAAGGCGCAACTGGGAGAAACCCCTCAGTTGCACTAAGCATAGTTAGAGAGGATGGACAACAAAATTGAAGACAGGAAGAGGCTAAGTGTCTGGTGCAGCTAGGGGCCGGAGAGACGCTGCAAACGCCCTTTAGTAATGCCCACAGCGCACCACATGAGGTGAATTGACGGCACTAACCCCCTTCCGGGTTTCATACGTGATAATGTCGAGGCTACTGAATCATTGATCAAGGCCTTCTGTTCGGACGTCATAAAACTTCATCAGGAAACAACAAACCACCGAAAATATGAGGCTTTTGCGACGTCACCGGAAGAGGTCGTGAAGATGACATGCCACTGAAAACGTCGCAAGACGGGTCGAGCATCAACAGACCTCCAATATCAATACTATGATTCTTTTATTACTGATCAAATCTGTATCACGAACCTCTTTATGAAACTGAAAGCAGATCAGATTGCTTAATATTTCCTGACTGAAAACTGAAGTGTCTGACTTGGAGTAATGAAGAGGGGCAATAACAGGAATACGTTCCAGGAATCTGAAGCCTGGTTCAATAAATAATTCTTTCGCGCAACATATTTTGGAAGAGGATTAATAATCAATGTCATAAACAGTTCTCCGTATTTAATTACGAAGTCTCCTTCCATATGTTTTGTTTTTACATTTATGATGAACCTTCCTTCGACAAGGAATGAAACAGGAAACAAATCAGGTCGAACCAACGGATACATAATATTCATTATCGTCAGTATATAAAAAAAGTTAAGTATACCTTAGTTTTACCAGACCACTGAGCTGATTAACAGCTCTCCTAGGGCTGGCCCGAAGGATTAGACTTAGTTAACGTGGCTAAGAACCAATTGGTTACTTAGCAACGGGACCTACAGCTTATTGTGGAATCCGGACCACATTATAGCGAGAAATTATTTTCTATCACCAGAAATAAATTCCTCTAACTCTTCATTAGCCGGCCGGAGAGTCGAACTAGGGCCTAGCGAGTGCAAGGCCACAACTCTACCGACTCCCCCAAGGAAGAACTCACCGTCAGTATCATGGAACGGAATGGAACATAAAAAGCTGGCAAAAGGCCACCCGCTGGAACCTATGAAGTTATTCAGCGATGAAAGGGAAATTGAATATAAAGGCCTTAAATTTGTAACAGGAGGAAGACCTCGCAGTTGCACTATGAAACAATTGTTAAGAGAGGGTGGAAATTAGACGGAAGAAAAAGAATATGAACGGAGTTCCAGTAAAAGGAATGAAAGGGGTTGCATCTGGGCACCGAAAGGAACACTGCAAAGAAGCTTAAGTAATGCCTACTGTAAGGTGCACCGCGTGAGGTGCACTTACGGCACTACGGGATCATCAGTATAATAATTATTCCGGTTTCAAAAACTGCTCCACTGGAACAAAGAGTTTGGTTTGTCCTTTTCAATTCTGTAATCATAAATTGGCTGCTCAGATCGTCAACACTTCTCCCAAAAGCAACAAAACCTAATTTCCAGAAAAAGGCTGATCTGTGAATGAGGTCACTTATCCTGACTACCACAAATTCTTTCCAGAGGAATTTCGTTAAAACGTAAACATTCACGCGGCCAAAATCATGACGTCTTCTAATTCTGTTGATGGGCAAATGCACGAGACTGTAAGAACACTTAATCAATTATTTTCCAGTTAAGTTTATTTTGGCTCCATCAAATTTGGATGTGAACGACGCTTGTCATCGACCGTGGAGCGCTAAAGAGCAGACCGGAATTTCTGAGTTTTCCTTCTAATTAAGTTTTACTCTCCGCCTCTATTTAGATGAGTGTAATGGCGCCCTCAAGGGTCATAAAAGCCATTGGCTTAACATTCAATTTAACCCTTGACGCTAAAAGGGTGCAGAGAGAGAGAGAGAGAGAGAGAGAGAGAGAGAGAGAGAGAGAGAGAGAGAGAGAGAGAGAGAGAGAAATTACCAGCTCTCTCACCAAGTTCCTAATTGCTAATTGATTCCCTTCACAACTTCACAAGTACAAATTTAGCCTACATTTTTTGTTGAGCAGGCCGACATGAGTCTCACTTTGTAGTTCATTTGTTATTTGTCTAATTTACTTTGCTTCTTTATTTATCTATTATTTCCTCTTTATTTCGTTTTTTACGTGCTTTTATTTAACTTCTGTGTCTGTCTGTCTGTCTGTCTGTCTGTCTGTCTGTCTGTCTGTCTGTCTGTCTGTCTGTCTGTCTGTCTGTCTGTCTGTCTGTCTGGGTCAAATCTTGTCACTCAATTTTCGACCTGTTCCCTTTGTCCGATGGACGTGAAATTTTGCATGGTTACTCAATCCCGGTAACAATACAATCATACATGATCAGTAGGTCAGCAGTGACCTCTAGTGACCCTACAAGGACCTCTCCCAGAATCTCAGGATTTGTATGAAGTGAATAACTCCATGGATTTTTCAAAGCTTCTTTGGCTTGACAGGATATCACTTTCAATATCGTTAGCTACAAGCATAAATCGGTTACTATTGCTGTCAAAACTAAAAGGTATAAAATAGAAATAAAAGTAAAAAAATAATTTTTTGAGACACCAGGATTTTTTACAATTAATCATGTCTACAAAAGCAGAAGCATGCGCACCAAACATGGAAGGAAATGCTTCAAGAAAAGAAGTATATTTTTTTATTTCTTGTAGCATTTCCTTCCATGTTTGGCGCCCATGCTTTTATTTTTGTAGACACGATTACTTTTAAGAAAATCCTGGTGTGTCTCAAAAAATTTATTTTTTTATTTTTTAGTGCATTTTAATACAAGAGCGTTTTAAAAATCTACTTTTTTATTAAACAACTTTTTTATATTTTTTATATCTGTTATTTCTCTCCATTGTTTATCCATTACTTCTCAGCTCCTCTTCTGTATTTGCTGTTTTCCATATTGGCGCAGTTGGGGATTTGGCATTTTGCTTTGCCGACTAGGGTTGCTGCTTGGCTTATAATAATAATAATAATAATAATAATAATAATAATAATAATAATAATAATAATAATAATAATAATAATAATAATAATAATAATAATAATATGCCTAAGTAAAACGTTTGTCGCCAGAAAGGGCCATAGCAAAAAAAAAAAAAAATAAGGTTAACTCAAACTGACAGCAGAAGCACTTTAGTGGTTCCGTCACTTTTATTTATGTGGAATTATTATGGAAAAGCAACTGTTCCTGAATACTACCCATTGTGTCTACAACAGTGAGAATGTATATCTCGTCTACCAACTTCTGATACGTGAAGGAAAAAGCAAACTTTGAAGAATCCATTGAAGAGTTTTTATAAATTTTCCAGAGACAGAAAGCACTCCTCCATTGGAAATACGAAACAGGAAACACGTTGGCATTTGATGCTTAAGTATAATGACATGAAACATGAGAATAAATAAAAACGGAAAACTTATGCATTATTATTCTGAAGTATTTACAGGCAGGTACCGTATAAGTTATGACGTCAGAGCACTGCAAGGTTAATGCATGATTCATTAATGAGTCAGTGAATAAAATGTATACAATGAATGTCCAGGTTTGGAATCTCTTGCTATTCAGACCAACCCGCAAGAATCAAATTCCAATATGAAAAACAATACCAGAATAATGCACGAGTACTACATGAGTAATGAGCACATATGAGAAATGATAATGCAATAAATACAATGAAAAGCATTTTCTACTTTACTTCCGAAACTAGACTCGCTGCTTCTTTCTGGTATTAACAATCTAAAATACATTGCCTACTAAATACATTGCCTAAGATTAAGTGCTACATCAATGATAAATAAATATGAGGACAAATTCTCAAAAAACTGTATCCTTTGCAACAGCTGATTCAGTCGCTGAAGCTTGCTAGCAAGGCGCTTACAATTGTGGACGGGCTTGCGTGACAGGTGCTACCCCCATCATCTCATCTGGCTGCTACAGTTGTGGGTTGGTTATAGGTGGGATATTGGTAAAAAGAAAAAAAAAAAGTCTTCGGGATTGTATATCTAGGAAAAGGGCAATTTACTTTAAACTCCTGCAATTCGTTCAGGCAAGAACACAAACTTTCACATTTTTATTCAGACAACCCATTTTGGGTGGGAGGTATTGTTAATATTTACTGGCCGTGTCACTGTACCCAAAACTGGTGTCTACATTATTCCCTGTAAAGATTGTGCCCAAACCTATGTCGGGGAGACTGGAAGAGATTGCTAATGAAATGAAAAGTTGAGTTTTTAACATGGAGATTTTTATTAAATTCTTATGAGAACTTTCTTTGGATAGATGTAGCATTTCAAGTCTACTCATCGCATGCTGTTCACTTTTCCTGCCTACAAGTGTAAAAAATATCCTCTTATTATACAGGTTTGAAGTTAAATGTAAAATTTCAGGAAAAAAATACTGAAAAACTCATGTCTATGTGCGATACATATTAATTTCAACTCAATCAAATTTTACTGAATTTACAAATAACTGAAAAGTGAGTTATTCCTTTTCCCTGCCTCCTGGACACACAAACACTCCCTACTGACTTCATGATCAAAGCCATTAACCTTGCCTGCTTCTTGTGTACTCTTCCTCTTCAATGTTTAACTATACTTTGCTTCTGATCCCTATTCTCACTTCCTTATAAAACTCACCTTTCATTTGAAGCAAACAGCGATCAGATATACCATAATACATTCCTTTCTTCTTAATTACATTTGCCAATTTGGTCTTCCATATACTGTGTACAAACAATTTATCGGTCTTTTTTCCGCTTTTCGCTTTTTATGTCCATTTGCAAATATATTTCTTTTGAAACCCTGTATTTACACCAACCAACTGCGCTACTAAATACATTTTGTTGAATTCTCAAGATACATTTTACTTCGTACCGCCCAAAAACGCCTTCTCCCCCTGTCACTTACTTCTGCAATTAAATCACCTAGCGCAGCCATACTTTCAAATTCATTCTACGCAGGTAGTTATAAATTATCATTCTCCTAAAAACATTTCCAGTCTTCTCAGAACGAGGAATCAGACAGTATTATTCTCACCACATTTTATGATCCGGAGAAAGGGGGGTTTTCAATGCCAAACCCAAAATCTTTGCAAAACGTTGGAGAAAATAAAATAAAGTCTGGGGAGTTTGGCTGAGCTTGCATGTAGTTCGAAGGAGAAATGTATATTTGATTTGCTAGTGGAGTGTGTGTGCCTGATACGACTGGTATAACTGAGACGAAAGAAAAGGTAGTTATTATGCAGAAAAAAAAGAATAACACATTCAGGGAATGAAAATGATTAAGTGTTTTGTGTGCAATTAATACTTTGGGTGGCTGACAAGATAGAAATTAGTTGCTCCAAGGATTTTTTAACATGGAATTAAATGTGGCGGAAGAAGATAATTTCGTCTGAGTGAAGCAATGAATAGCGAGTGGAAGCGGTTTCGAGGTGTCTGAATCTGCATTCCGAGGAGTCTGAATCTGCATTCAGAGGAGCCTGAATCTGCATTCAGAGGAGCATGAATCTGCATTCAGAGGAGCCTGCATCTGCATTCAGAGGAGTCTGAATCTGCATTCAGAGGAGTCTGAATCTGCATTTAGAGGAGTCTGAATCTGCATTTAGAGGAGTCTGAATCTGCATTCAGAGGAGCCTGAATCTGCATTTAGAGGAGTCTGAATCTGCATTCAGAGGAGTCTGAATCTGCAATCAGAGGAGTCTGAATCTGCATTCAGAGGAGTCTGAATCTGCATTCAGAGGAGTCTGAATCTGCATTTAGAGGAGTCTGAATCTGCATTTAGAGGAGTCTGAATCTGCATTCAGAGGAGTCTGAATCTGCATTTAGAGGAGTCTGAATCTGCATTCAGAGGAGTCTGAATCTGCATTTAGAGGAGTCTGAATCTGCATTCAGAGGAGTCTGAATCTGCATTCAGAGGAGTCTGAATCTGCATTCAGAGGAACCTGAATCTGCATTTAGAGGAGTCTGAATCTGCATCCAGAGGAGTCTGAATCTACATTCAGAGGAGCCTGAATCTGCATTTAGAGGAGTCTGAATCTGCATCCAGAGGAGTCTGAATCTGCATTCAGCTGAATCTGCATTCAGAGGAGCCTGAATCTGCATTTAGAGGAGTCTGAATCTGCATTTAGAGGAGTCTGAATCTGCATTTAGAGGAGTCTGAATCTGCATCCAGAGGAGTCTGAATCTGCATTTAAGGAGTCTGAATCTGCATTTAGAGGAGTCTGAATCTGCATTTAGAGGAGTCTGAATCTGCATTTAGAGGAGTCTGAATCTGCATTTAGAGGAGTCTGAATCTGCATCCAGAGGAGTCTGAATCTGCATTTAGAGGAGTCTGAATCTGCATTTAGAGGAGTCTGAATCTGCATTTAGAGGAGTCTGAATCTGCATCCAGAGGAGTCTGAATCTGCATTTAGAGGAGTCTGAATCTGCATTTAAGGAGTCTGAATCTGCATTTCGCTAGAAGAACAAAAGCACGGTAGTTGTGCTGGGCGATGTAAATGCAGGGAAAGGCAACAAAGGAAGTGAAATTAGAGCTGATAATTATGGAGGACAGAGAGTGAACGAATGATGAATAGAATATATAATTTAGGCCAAAGGCCAAAGATGGACGCTGAAGAACAAAAGAATGTGTTGTTACTGTGAA
>JANJGK010005890.1:20000-35000 GCA_039081455.1 Macrobrachium rosenbergii
CATTTCTTTTGTTGTTCGTTGTGTTAAATTGAAGGTTCGGTTTTTTTTATTTTTCAAGTTAATAGCGAGCAATAACGTGTTCTTAAACAAATTCAAAAGTAATAAAGATAACTGTTTGGAGTGTTTTCGACTTTCATTTACCAACCATGCACTCAGCGTCATATAACAGCACACATACACACACACACACACACACACACACACATATATATATATATAATATATATATATATATATATATATATATATATATATATATATATATATATATATATATATATATATATATATATATATATATATATATATGTTAAATATAATGTTATATATATCAGAATAAACATTTAAACAAATATGAGAGCAACATCGCAAATAACATGCTATTCTTCTAACCTGATTCTCAGTCATTAAAACAAACGCCACTTATCATATGCCTAGGTAGGCCTGGCATTTAGAATTTAGGCCAAAGGCCAAGCACTGGGACCCGTGAGGTCATTGAGCGCTGGCCTTCCGATAAGGAACAAAGTCTGGTAACCAGCAAATATCCTTCAGTATAGCCAACACTGACACTTTCAAGACATCCCACAGATAACGGTGATTCCGGATAGCTCCTTGCGAGAAATTAATCTGTGCTTTACACTTTATCAATTTAAGTTATTAGCCCAAAAATGAATCGCGTCTAAGAAGGCAGCCCATCACAAAATCACCACAGTAATGTAATGATATTCTTAATATTTCCAACACTTTAGTGATATTCTTAAAATTTCCAACACTTTAGCGATTTTCTTGAAATTTCCAACACTTTAGCAATATTCTTGAAATTTCAAACACTTTAGCGATATTCTTAAAATTTCCAACACATTAAATATACTCTTAAAATTTCCAACACTAGCGATATTCTTAAAATTTCGCACACTTTAGCGATATTCCTAGAATTTCCAACACACTACTGATATTCTTAAAAATTCCAACACTTTTGCGATGTTCCTAAAATTTCAAACATTTCAGCGATATTCTTGAAATTTCCAACACTTTAGTGATATTCTTGAAATTTCTAACACTTCAACGGTAGTCCTGAAATTTCCAACACATTAGTGATGTTCTTACAATTTCCAACACTTTCGCGTTATTCCTAAAATTTCCAACACTAGCGATATTCTTTAAATTTCCAACACTTTAGCGATATTATAAGTTAACTCAATGAGAAAATTGTTAGAAGGATTAAGGACGATCACGTTTCTTTTGAGATGCTCTAAACCAAACTATTTCTCAGAGAGTAGAACGTATGATGCAAGTATCCACAATAGACAATCCTGTAACCAAATACCTCAACGTTTTCTTTTTTATTAAATTATTTCGCACAGATGACGGGGGAATGTTCCATTTTCTTTCCAGAGCACGTCTTCCAGGCTCAGGGACCTCCAGCAAAAAGCAAGCAAACCCGGTACTGCACAGATTATATATATACTGTATATGTATATATATATATATATATATATATATATATATATATATATATATATATATATATATATATATATATATAGATAGATAGATGGATAGATATATTAATTTTATGACTTCCGCAAAGCATTTGTTTCTACAAATTTATATCGTCATTGTCAAATCGCAATAAACAAGGCAAAATAAGAAGAGTGCTTTACAAAACAAATGCAGACAACAGCCCAATGTAAATATGAGAGACAGACGAGTTTAAGTTCAAATAAAAGGCAGCTAGGCTCCACCGCAAGACTACTTTTGTTTGGGGAGCAAGTTTTAATTGTGATAAACCTTGCAATAGATACGCAATTCTGACAAACCTTGCAATAGATACGCAATTCCGACAAACCTTGCAATTGACACGCAATTCTGACAAATCTTGCAATAGATACGCAATTCTGGCAAACCTTGCAATAGATACGCAATTCTGGCAAACCTTGCAATAGATACGCAATTCTGACAAACCTTGCAACAGATACACAATTCTGACAAACCTTGCAATAGATACACAATTCTGACAAACCTTGCAATAGATACACAATTCTGACAAACCTTGCAATAGATATGCAATTCTGGCAAACCTTGCAATAGATACGCAATTCCGACAAATCTTGCAATTGATACGCAATTCTGACAAACCTTGCAATAGATATGCAATTCTGGCAAACCTTGCAATAGATACGCAATTCTGACAAACCTTGCAATAGATATGCAATTCTGACAAACCTTGCAATAGATACGCAATTTTGACAAACCTTGCAATAGATATGCAATTCTGACAAACCTTGCAATAGATACACAAATCTGACAAACCTTGCAATAGATACGCAATTCTGACAAACCTTGCAATAGATACACAATTCTGATAAACCTTGCAATAGATACACAATTCTGGCAAACCTTGCAACAGATATGCAATTCCGACAAACCTTGCAATTGATACGTAATTCTGGCAAACCTTGCAATAGATACACATTTCTGACAAACCTTGCAATAGATATGCAGTTCTGACAAACCTTCAATAGATACGCAATTCTGACAAACCTTGCAATAGATACGCAATTCCGACAAACCTTGCAACAGATATGCAATTCTGACAAACCTTGCAATAGATACGCAATTCTGACAAACCTTGCAATAGATACGTAATTCTGACAAACCTTTCAATAGATACGCAATTCTGACAAACCTTGCAATAGATACACAATTCTGACAAACCTTGCAATAGATATGCAATTCTGACAAAACTTGCAATATATTCAAAATTCTGACAAACCTTGCAATAGATACGCAATTCTGACATACCTTGCAATAGATACGCAATTCTGACAAACCTTGCAATAGATACACAATTCCGACAAACCTTGCAATAGATACGCAAGAATGAAGACAGCACGACAGAGAATAACAAGATCATTACTTTCATCGAATGGATTTTTACCTCAATTTTATAGCTATTCTATAAGTTTTGTAAGGTTTGAAGAGGAAATTGTAAGTGGAGAAATTTTAATAATTGAACATTTTGGCATTTATGTAGAAACGACTTTGACTTCAACTACTACTGTAATCAATTGGACGGTATTTCACTAAGAAGCCGTATCTTCTTGAATAATTCTTGAAGGACTAATTAGTATCAAACCTTCTTCACAGTAACTAAACACATGTCATGTACACCATGCAATGACGCAACACTGTTTACCAGGAATCAGCTTGACAATGCAAGCGATTAACCTCGACAGAATCCGGCCCGAATCCAATTTCACAGACAATTTCGCGACTGCATCTGACGAAGGATAAATAAAATATGAAGCATCATCATTCAAAAGAGATATTTACCTCCCAAACAAATTATGGTATTCTCAGACGACTTTACAACACAGCAATTCTATCGCACCGTAAAATATATATTGGAAAATGTAAGATTAACACTTACAACCACGAATTTCTCGCCAAATTTTAGGGAGGGGAGGTAGAACAGGCCCTAAAATGGCCCTATCCTCAACCAGGACACAATCTCCAAGGGAGACTGATCGTCTACAGTGCAGAATCCTCTGATCGCGGAAGACTCATGATTCGCTGACGTCATAGTGTATTTTTTTTCTAAGTAATGATTCCCTGACGTCATAGTGCATTTTTTTTCTAATTATTTGGAAGGATTACAGCAGGGCAGGAAATTGCATAGAAGCATGAGTTCTCAAGAGCATTTATGCGATGTGAAAAGACTACGTGTAACTGCACATAGATATTGCCTGTACTGGTGAGTGTGTGTGTGTTTGTGTATATACACACACACACACACACATATATATATATATATATATATATATATATATATATATATATATATATATATATGTGTGTGTGTGTGTGTGTGTGTGTGTGTGTATGTTTATGTATATATATAAAAAATATATGTAAGTGCATATGTATGTGTATCACAAGTCAAAAACAGCCAAATGTTGCATGAAAAATATGAACTACATTACATAAAAGAAAAAAAAATTTAGTTTACAGGAAATAATTTTAATAGCAAAATAAAAAACAAACGTGAACTTAAAAAACGCGCGTGCGCGTCTCATACTCTGCTCAATAAGCGTCCATGAGGAGATGAGGAAAATGTTATATTCGGAAAACCTTGATCAATAAAAATGGGAATATTAATAATCATAATAAAGCTTTGAGATATCTTAATAAAATACGCATGCGTGTGTTTACTAAACTACACAGTCTTAGTAGAATGTGTGTACGTGGAAAAATTTTCAGTTAATAATAATAATAATAATAATAATAATAATAATAATAATAATAATAATAATAATAATAATAATAACAATAATAATAATAATAATAATAATAATAATAATAATAATAATAGCAGAAAATATGTACAGGAAAAAAGCTATTGCTGTGTACGTGAAATTCTCAGTTAATAATAATAATAATACAATAATAATAATAATAATGAATATGCATTTGTAAGTAAAGTTTCTAAGGCTAGAACTGCATTGGACCCAATGACACCCCCTATAGGTGCAGTGACGCGAGAACACGTAATCAACCGTCATCGTCAATCTCTCCCCATGAGGGCCATGTGCTTTTGGGATTATAGAATTAAAAAAAAAAAAAATATAGAAATCGGCAGAAATAAACGCAAAGAAGTTTCCGGATTCATACAGCAAGGTTTGATGACGTCATTTTTTGTACGGATGGTGTCAAATTCCCTATTCTCTCCCTATAATTTCCACTAAATTGTATATCTCATTTCTTTACAAGGAAATATTCTACGGCCATTAACTGAGGCGAGTTACGTCTACGTGACCAAGTTAAAAAGCCCCTACTGACGTGGTTCCACAAACCGTAGGGCTAAGCAACCAAAACTGGATTTTTCGGAAGGCGTATAAAAGGGCAGCGCGCAGACCTAAGCGGCATTCTGTGAGAACCCCTTCGTCAGGACACTGAGCAGCACCCGAAGGTAAGGTTCCTCTCGTGTCTTTTTGTGCAACCGTCTCTCAAGAGCTAATATTAATTTGTAAGGGAGAAACAAATCTAGTTATGTGTATGTACACGTATTTAAAGATAAATTTGTATAGATAGCTTTCGGGAAATATATATGTATGCATATATATAATATATATATATATATATATATATATATATATATATATATATATATATATATATATATATATATATATATATATATATATATATATATATATATATATATATATATATATATATATATATATATATATATATATATATATATATATATATGCATGCATATACTGTATATCTATATATATTTATATTTACATACATACATATATATGTATACATACATACATATACAGTATATATCCATGCTGAATTATCCTTGTATATAACCATAGAACTGTCTCGAGCAGAACTGTAGAGGCGCGAATAGTTTCAATTTTGGGAATAGTTTAAAATTCATCCTTTGACTTCCTCGCCCACAGACATAATCATGAAGCTATTGGCAGTTCTGCTCGTTTTGGGGCTCGTGGCAACATGCCGGGCAGCTGGGCATACAGGAAGAGACGGCCACGGTCACACAAAGAATCGTAAGTACCCACTGAATTATTATTTTTTTTTTTTTGTGGGGGATGTGCATGAATACTGTAGTTATTTATGTTTGCATACAGGAATGTATATCTAAGGACACTGCCGTATTTTAACTAAACTAATAGTTAATGGTTGATTTTTCCTTTTTTAACTAAAACCATCGAATGCATCCACAGATGAAGAAAGTTCTGTAGGTCGGGATATGTTAAGGGGTCTGTTCAGTTGACCTGAGGTCACAGAACTGTATATGCACGTGGAAAAGATGTTAAAAGATAATCTCAAAAAACTATGTTCGGTTGGGAGAGCCTCCTCGCGTAAAGAGAAAATTTTAGTTAAACAGTGCAAAACTGAAGAACAGAAGTCAATAACAAATGAAGTATCAATTACATCAACAATCTCACAAAGAGATTTGAGTTTCTTTGACTTTTTCTGAAAGAAGTCTGAGTCTGTGACCATAAATATCTCTTGAATAAAGTGTCTGGTATTCTGATTTGAAGTGCTGAAGATGCTATCTTTTTGTAAAAGTAATTCATAATTCAGAAGTCCAATAACAGAAAACTATAAAATTCGATGCATAAATAAGAATATCACTACCTGCAACCTATAAATTTATATCGCTACCTAAAACCTATAAATTGAGATCACTACCTACAACCTACAAATGCATATCACTACCTACAACCTATAAATTTACATCACTACCTGCAACCTATAAATTCAGATCACTACCTGCAACCTATAAATTCAAACGTTTGTCACATATAGGTAAAGCCTTGAATTAAACAAATATTCATAAGAAATCCGCATGTCATCATCATCATTATTTAAACAAGTAAAAAATGCGTCGAAGTTTTTCTGGGCAATCAAGTTTTCTGTACAGCCGCTACTGCATACAACCAAGGCCATCGAAAATAGATCTATCTTTCGGTGGTCTCTATATAATACTGTATGAGCCGCTTCCCACGAAAGTTTAACCACGGCCCGGTGGTGGCGTGACCTACATCGTTGCCAGAAGCAAGATTGTGGCTAACTTTAACCTTAAATAAAATAAAAACTACTGAGGGTAAAGGGCTGCAATTTGGTACGTTTGATGACTGGAGGGTGGATGATCAACGTACCAATTTGCAGCCCTCTGGCCTCACTAGTTTTTATGATTTTATGATGCGAGGGCGGGCAGAAAAAGTGCGGACGGACAGACAAAGCCGGCGCAATAGTTTCCCTTTCTTCCTCGCACATCACTTTCATCACAAACAACAACTGAATTTTCTTATGTGTTCATATAAGTGTGATTTGTGCTTTCAGACATCTGTTACGACCTCCTGAGACCCAGCAATGCAACTGTGTTCAAAGCCATTCAAGAACTCGCCGCTAATCAAACCCTGTTCAATCAGTCTCTCCATGAGTAAGAATCCTTATGTCTGTTTGAATTACATACAGACATACATACACTTGCACACATTACACATGTATATACACATATACACTATAGATATATACATATACATACATATGTGTATATGTAAATAAATAAAGAAATAAATATATATACACACACAAACACACACACACACACACACACACACACACACACACACACACATATATATATATATATATATATATATATATATATATATATATATATATATATATATATATATATATATATATATATATATATATATATATATATATATATATATATATATATATATATATATATATATATATATATATATATATATATATATATATATATCAGTCTGTGCACACGTTTTTCCAACACATACGTGCACACACACACACACAACACAGTAAATAAGTCAAAAGACATCTGTCAATACCTATAGATCATATACATATATACAAATGTGCTGATACGTGCGTACATAAATATCATAAGTAAATATCTATAAATATCATAAATAAATACCTATCTTTTTTTCTGTTCTAGCATGTCAATGTACAAGGCCATCATGTCCGTCATCGACACCATTGTCCTGACAGATGCAACGGTGGTAAGTTATGCCTACGCTTCTCTTGTGATGGAATTACAGTCATTGAACTGAATATAGAATCTAGGCCAAAGACCAAGCACTGGGACCTATGAGGTCATTCAGCGCTGAAACGCAAATTGATAGTAAAAGGTCTGAAAGGTGTAACAGGAGGAAAACCTCAAAGCAGTTGCACTACGATTCAATTGTAAGGAGAGGGTTAAGGAAAGTAAGATGGAAGAAAGAGAATATGAAAGGAGGTACAGTAAAAGAAACGAAAGGGGGTTGCAGCTAGGGGCCTCAGGAAGGTGCTCTGCAAAGAACGTTAAGTAATGCCTACAGTGCACCGCATGAGGTGCATTGACGGCACTAGCCCCCTACGGGGCTACAGCAACTGAGGTCTAACACTTCTTTTGATTGAAGTTCGACTCTCTTTCTTCCCAGAATGAGAAGAGCTGGTGTTTTATATATATATATATATATATATATATATATATATATATATATATATATATATATATATATATATATATATATATATATATATATACACACGGTTCCTTAGTTTTGTCAAGTCTTACCAGCAGTGTTGACTACAGTTATTAACCTACAGAATTTATCGATTTACTTTGGTTGCTCTTCGTAAAGACGTTGAACTGTTTTCTAAGCTCACCTAAGATTGCAACACCCTCCCTATTCAGTTACTACTTCTTCTTTCGACCTTATTAATCCCACTGCATAGCAGGGTCGGCCGCTCGATTCAGCTTTCTCCATCTATTTCAATCCCTTGCACCCGCTTCACCCAGTCCCACCTCACCCATATCCCTCCTCAGTTACTCACAAAATACAAAACGAGGCGCAAAGAAGCAATAAACAACTGCCTTAGTTATACTCAAAATACTTCAGTATCGTTGAATTTCTTTTCAGCTCGGGGCTAACAACCTGATAGATCAGGCCCAAGCCACCGCCTACCTGACGAACCTTCTCAGCGAAAAGTTCCCGACCAACCAGGAACTGAAGGACGCCGTCCTCGGCCGGGTTGCTACGTGCGTGACGGACGCCAACGCACAGACGTCAATCTACAAAAGGGTCAGTATTGAACGCTGGAAGAAGTATGACATAAAACAAGAGACAGGAACTTAGTAGAGGATAAACAGTACTTGTTAGTAATACAAGAATGCCTGCAGAAAGAACAGGCAAAATTGTAGAAATCATAAATTTTATTTCATAACAGCAATTCAAAATTATATATATATATATATATATATATATATATATATATATATATATATATATATATATATATATATATATATATATATATATAAATATATATATATATATATATATATATATATATATATATATATATATATATATATATATATATATTGTGTGTGTGTGTGTGTTTATGTAAACTTGCCGAAACACCGTGCAAACACAAACACAAGCAGCAACACGCGCCATCTTTGCCAATCCTGATAATCCTGTCACTCTGACCACGACAACAGAAGAAGACAAACTCCAAGCTCTAAAGATCTACAGACCTTGACACACTCACTGTGATCACCTGGAACTTCTCAAAAGTTCCAAAGGTCCTTTATTCCGCACACCGTTGGACTCTGTAACAGTCTCCCTGTGTAAATGGAACTTTTTCAAAAGTTCAAACGAAGATGCGATGCACAAGTACCCTAATGCTATTCTCCTCGCATTTTAATACATTTTTATCTGTTTATTGATTTATTTCTTTCTATTTATTAAGTGAGATCTCTTCTCTCTGTATTTCCCTTTACCTACTGAGCGAACCATATTCTCTGGAAGCTTGAATTTCCAAGTCAATGGCCCCTGTGGTGGGCTTGTTCCATATGAATAGGGTTCATCTTCTGAATAATAATAATAATAATAATAATAATAATAATAATAATAATAATAATAATAATAATAATAATAATAATAATAATAATAACCTATAAGCCTACAGAGGCCCAGATGACTTTAAAAAAGTACAATAATAATAATAATAAGACATAAATAATAATAAAAAAGTATTAAAAATAATAATAATAAGAATAATAATAACAGTAATAATAATAATGAAAACAAACAATAATCTGCATTTTCATTATTTCCAGGCCGGTACCTTCCGCAGATGCATCTGCGGAGACAGTCACGACCACACGCACTCTTCAAAAGGTTAAGGAGTCTGGACAAGACTGGATCTTCTTCATGCCACAACACTGACTTCACTAAATACAACTTGAACTCTCAAGGAAATTTAACTTTAGCATTCAATTTGGCTGCACGACAGATTTGCAAAATTAAACTGAAGCATTAGTAGGAGGATTTTCTTATCCCCGGCTTTGCTAAGTGTGTGTATATATATTATGTATATATACTTTATATGTATATAATTTTTTTTCCCAAAACATTTCTGTATGCAAGTTTATGGGAGTGAAGAGCTGATGCTGAATGCAAATAAAAAGAAAAGTAGATGCTGAATGCAAATGAAAGGAGAGAAGCTTAAGCTGTTGAGATGAACTGTAGACGTATATGCAGCTTCATATGAATTATCATGGCGATAAATGTGTACATAAGCAGTTGATCTAAACAAGGTAATGTAAGTGAAAGGATGAAGAGTAATTTTGGTGGTTCAGTCATGTGGAATGAAGGGAAGGTGATAGACTGTGAAAAAGAGTGTATAATTCAGGAGCATTATGGGAAAGGAGGAGAGGAACACGTAAAAACAGTTGGACAGAGGAGGTGGAAAGAGGTATATATCAGAAAGAAGGGGTCTTCATATGCATGAAGTGTAAGAAGGCATGCAAAACAGAAATGCATGGCGTACTTTGTATAAGGAGCTTTGATGGTATTCTGATGAGGCTTCTGTGTTGGTGTATAAAGCATCTACTAATATGAGAGTTGTACTGTGCTCGGAGTTCATCCAAGAATCAGCACTTACAACACGTACATAGCAGTGAACGCTGTGTGTGTTTGTATGTGTGTATTAATGGTTAATACATAGAACCAATCATTTAATATCTATGTTTCAAAAGTAAACTCAAAATAAATACGGCAGCCAAATTTCAAAATGGGAACTGAAAGCCATTGTCAAAGGCTGACTTCAAACAGATATGAAGAAGTTACAGATACAATAACACATAAGATTCGTTTTCTTTGTCTCACCAGTACTGTTATGAGAGCACGTTTTATTTTGCTCTGGTTAATATTATGAACTCTACGAATGTAAATGATGGCACCATACTTGAATTGAACAGTACGCTATTACACACACACACACATATACATATATATATATATATATATATATATATATATATATATATATATATATATATATTATATATATATATATATATATATATATATATATATATATAATATATATATATATATATAATATACTATATATATATATATATATAGTCTATATATATATATATATATATATATATATATATATATAGTATATAGAGAGATATATATATATATATATATATAAATATATATATTATATATATATATATATATATATATATATATATTATATATATAGTATATATATATATATATATATATATATATATATATATATATATGAAATCAAGGCAGTGGATTCTGCTGCCACAGGAATATCAGAGACTTGGCAATACTACAGCTTCGTCTCTCATAATATCAAAAAAATAATTCTAATTATATTTCCTAAGCTGAATGATTCAAAAGAACAATTATTTTCTTTCCAGGCCTTATCCTTCTACTCGTGTTTACTCACCTCCTGCGAGGAAGCGCTCAAGGCTTAAACCTACTTGAGAACACTGATCGTGGGCTACAGCAAGTTAGCAACTCCCCTTGTGGAAGACGCCACGTCCCGGTCATAGTGGAAGCAAAATGATGAAAATCCCTTCAACTCATCTTTTGTTGTTCATTGTGTTAAATTGAAGGTTCGCTTTTTATTTTTCAAGCTAATAGTTAGCAATAATACTGTATGTTCTTGAACAAATTCAAAAGTAATAAAGGCAATTGTTTGGAGTGGTCATTTGCTACTTTCATTTACCAACCAAGCACTCAGTGTCATGTCTACAAACACACACACACACACACACACACACACACACACACACACACACACACACACACACACACACATATATATATATATATATATATATATATATATATATATATATATATATATATATATATTATATATATATATATATATATATATTATATATATATATATTATATATATATATATATATATATATATATATATATATATATATATATATATATATAATTTGAATAAACATTCAAACAAATATGAAAGAAATATTGCAAATAACATGCTATTCTTCTAACCTGCTTCTCAGTCACTGAAACAAAGGCAACTTATCATATGCTTAGGTAGCCTGGCCTTCTCATAAGTTGCATTTAGAATTAAGGCCAAAGGCCCAAGCACTGGGACCTGTCAGGCTATTCAGCGCTGGCCTTCCGATAAGGAGCAAAGTCTGGTAAGCAGCAAATACCCTTCAGTACAGCCTACATTGACACTTTCAAGACATCCCACAGATAACGGTATTTCCGGATTGCTCTTAGCGAGAAATTAATCTGTGCTTTACACTTTATCAATTTAAGTTAACCCAAAAATGAATTCCGTCTAAGAAGGCAGCACATCATAAAATCATCACAATAATGTAACTGGTAAGTACAGAAGCCAATTACGCGAGGTCTGACATGCTAAGGTGTTGTTTAGTTTATGCAGTGTAAGGTGTCACATTAACTTATTGTTTTATTGGCTGTTTCTAGGGTGTTTCAGTTTATTCAGTGTGTGGTGTCACATTAACTTATTGGCCTATATTCCTAAAATTTCCAATGTTACTGAGATATTCCTAAAATTTCCAACACTTCAGCGATATTCTTAAAATTTCCAACAGTTTAGCGATATTCTGTAGAGCAATACATTAGATGGCAATAAAGCCTTTACACAGGAGGACATACATACAGACAGGCTAGTCTGTCATTCCATAAATTTCAATTTCAGGCAGTTTCTCGAGGACCCTGGTACTGTGTCTTCCTCATCTCTCCCCGCACAGGTTGGTCCAAGTGGCAGTTGTCGCAGGAAACAACAGGCACCGATGCTGAAGGTCGTCCTCCACCCACGAACCACCTAGTCACCAGTGGTGAGCACCGTACGCTCGAGCGACAGCCGTTAAGAAGATCACAACGGTTGGCCCACAGATACGGGGAAACAGCCATTACGTAACTGCCAAGTCCACACTGAAAGAGAGTTCGAAGTTTTCCTGGATCGACTATCACCAAAATTCTTTTCAACGTGTCTTTTAAGAAAAACAAGTCTTTTTAAGAAAAACAAGTCTTTTATTCAGTTGGCTGAAGAGGACCGTTGCGCAAACGGTCGAAAGCTCTCTTGTTTTTATCCCCTTTTTTGTATGTTTTTGTATCTTAAAATATACAATTTATCAATTATATTATTGTGGCTTTTTTACTCTTTAGCGATATTCTTAAAATTTCCAACACTTTAGCGATATTCTTAAAATTTCCACACATTAAAGATACTATTAAAATTTCCAACACTAGCTATATTCTTAAAATTTCGCACATTTTGGTGATATTCCTAAAATTTCCAACACTTTAGAGATATTCTTAAAATTTCCAACACTTTAACGAAATTCCTAAAATTTCCAACATTTTAGCGTTATTCTTAAGATTTCCAATATTTCAGCGATGTTCTTGAAATTTCTAGCACTTCAGCAATTTCTTGAAATTTCCAACACTTCAGCGGTATACTAGGAAATTTCCAACACTTTAGTGATGTTCTTAAAATTTCCAACACTTTAGCAATATTCTTAAATTTCCAACACTTTAGCGATATTCTTAAGATTTCCAACACATTAAAGATACTATTAAAATTTCCAACACTAGCTATATTCTTAAAATTTCGCACATTTTGGTGATATTCCTAAAATTTCCAACACTTTAGAGATATTCTTAAAATTTCCAACACTTTAACGAAATTCCTAAAATTTCCAACATTTTAGCGTTATTCTTAAGATTTCCAATATTTCAGCGATGTTCTTGAAATTTCTAGCACTTCAGCAATTTCTTGAAATTTCCAACACTTCAGCGGTATACTAGGAAATTTCCAACACTTTAGTGATGTTCTTAAAATTTCCAACACTTTAGCAATATTCTTAAAATTTCCAACACTTTAGCGATATTCTTAAGATTTCCAACACTTTAGCGATGTTCTTGGAATTTCCAACAATTTAGCGGTATTCTTGAAATTCCAACATTTTGGCGATATTCTTAAAATTTCCAACACTTCAGCGATATTCTTAAAATTTCCAACATTTCGGCCATGTTCTTAAAATTTCCAACACTTTAGCAATATTCTTAAAATTTCCAACACTTTAGCAATATTCTTAAAATTTCCAACACTTAGCGATGTTCTTGAAATTTCCAACAATTAGCGGTATTCTTGGAATTTCCAACATTTTAGCGATATTCTTAAATTTCCAACACTTTAGCGATATTCTTAAATTTCCAACACTTCAGCGATATTCTTAAAATTTCCAACACTTCAGCGATGTTCTTAAAATTTCCAGCACTTTAGCAATATTCTTAAATTTCCAACACTTTAGCGATATTCTTAAAATTTCCAACACTTTAGCGATGTTCTTGAAATTTCCAACAATTTAGCGGTATTCTTGAAATTTCCAACATTTTAGCGATATTCTTAAAATTTCCAACACTTTAGCGATATTCTTAAAATTTCCAACACTTCAGCGATATTCTTAAAATTTCCAACACTTCAGCGATGTTCTTAAAATTTCCAACACTTTAGCAATATTCTTAAAATTTCCATCACTTTAGCGATATTCTTAAAATTTCAACAATTTAGCAATAAGTTGAATCAATGAGAAAGTTGTTAGAAGGAATAAGGGCGATCACATTCCATTTGAGATGCTCTGAACCAAAACTATTTCGCAGAGAGTAGAACGTAAGATGCATGTATCCACAATGGACAATCTGCAACCAAATACCTCAAAAATTTCTTTTTTATTAAATTATTTCGCACAGATGATGCGGAATATTCCATTTTCTTTTCAGAGCACGTCTTCCCGACTCAGAGATCTCCAGCAAAAAGCAAGCAAACCCGGTACTGCACATATATATATATATATTTAATTTGTGACTTCCACATGACATTTGCTTCTACAAATTCATATCGTCACTGTCAAATCGCAATAAACAAGGCAAAATAAGAAGAGGGGTTTACAAAACAAATGCAAACAACAGCCCAATGTAAATATGAGAAACACATGAATTAAGTTCAAATAAAAGGCAGCTAGGCTCCACCACAAAAGTACTTATGTTTGGG
>JANJGK010005891.1:0-15000 GCA_039081455.1 Macrobrachium rosenbergii
AATATTATTATTATTATTATTATTATTATTATTATTATTATTATTATTATTATTATTATTATTATTATTATTATTATTATGATATTTTTTATTATTACATTATTTTAATATATTATAATTATTATTATATATAATATAATTATTATTATACCCTTTATAGTGATTATTATTATTATTATTATTATTATTATTATTATTATTATTATTATTATTATTATCATATTAATATATTATAATGATTATTTTTATGTGTAATAATAATAATAATAATAATAATAATAATAATAATAATAATAATAATAATTATTATTATTATTATTATTATTATTATTATTATTATTATTATTATTATTATTATTATTATTATTATTATTATTTTCTACTTAAGAGGCCATTAACTTGGAAAACAATCTATCTCGGAATGGCCATCTGTAAAAGAAGAAAATAACTCACAGTGAAGCAAGGAATTAGACAAATCAGTCAACAAACATTATCATCCTAAAGATCATCCGACAAGCAGTAAGAACTGAATGGAATTGTTTTAACGTGAGATCTATTCAAGACATTTTGTTTTTTTAAGACATTTTGTTTTTTTAAGACATTTTGGTTTTATTTAAGACATTTTTGTTTGTTAAGACAATTTGGTTTTATTTAAGACATTCTGGTTTTATTTAGACATTTTGGTTTAAGACATTCCGATTTTATTTAAGAAATTTTGGTTTTGTTTAAGACATTTGGTTTTATTTAAGACATTTTGGTGTTGTCTAAGACACTTTGGTTTTGTTTAAGTCATTTTGGTTTTATTTAAGATATTTTGTTTTATTAAGACATTTTGCTTTAAGATGTTTTGGTTTTATTTAAGACATTTTGGTTTTATTTAAAACATTTTGTTTTATTAAGATATTTTGGTTTTATTTAAAACATTTTGCTGTATTAAAATATTGTGGTTTTATTTACGACATTTTGGTGTTATTTAGGAAATTTGGTTTCATTTAAGACATTTTGGTTTTATTCCGAAGTTTAAACATGACCTGTTTTTTCCTTTCAGGCTTTAGTCCAGATATACACATCATTATAATTCCCCCTTTTCCGTAAGGGGTGCGGTGCCGTCAGTGCGCCTCACGCGATGAACTGTAGGCATTACATAAGGTTCTTTGCAGCGTCCCTTTCATTCTTTTTACTGCACCTCTGTTCATATTCATTTCCTTCCATCTTGTTATCCACCTTCTCCTAACAACTGTTTCATAGTGCAACTGCGAGGTTTTCCTCATATTACACCTTTCAAACCTTTCCACTGTCAATTTCCCTTTCAGCGCTGAATGATCTCGTAGGTCCCAGCGCTAGGCCTTTGGCCTAAATTCAATATTCTATTCCATGATAATCCCAGACTAATATAATTTATGCAATCATTGAATTAACCTCCAAAAATAAGACGATGAATTTCATAGTCCTGAAATGACTTCTGAAATTCCGCGCTTACATGCAGCGCTGAATATTCTCGTAGGTCCAGTGCTAGGCCTTTGGCCTAAATTCAATATTCCATTCCATTCCATGATAATTCCAAACTAATATAATTTTCACAGTCATCGAATTAACCTCCAAAAACCACTTCTGAAATTCCGTGCTTGCATTCAGCAGCAGCGAGACCCTGGCAATGCAACATTTGTCGATAAGCGACCTGACGCCAGATGTAAAACACATCCATCCAGCGACATTATTGGAACCTTTATCTCTGGGCAAACCTCTTCGTCTCGGCCGTAAACAGAAATATTTGCTTTCTCTCCCGAGTCAGAGACCCGGATTTCCCTTATCCTCTTCCAGATTCGAGACCTCGCCGCGATATTTCCGAAAGAATGCGACCCCATTCGTATCGTAAAAAGGGAGTTATTCCCCCCCGTAAAATTTAGAAGTTTCGTCGGGGAAAAGGAGTTTGAAATCGGTTCTTTAAGGCTGACGTTCGCGAACTGAATATTACTTTCGTCGTCCGGGAAATATTGCAGCGGAGTACCCGGAAGAAAGTTGGGATGAATCGTTTTCCTTTCAGCGCATGCTATAGGAGACGGGGTCGGGATCGAGGATGAAAGAAAAATAAGAGGAACCACTAAAGTCGCAGCAGAACTATCAAAGTAGGCCCGGGAAAGAAGCCTGCGCTAGTGGCATGGCCATGTGACGAGAACGGTGAAACTTACTGGATGGATGTAGTTAGAGAAGACCTGAGAGACAAACAGTTGTCAGAGGACGATGTGTTTGACCGAGCCAGGTGGAGGAGGAAAGCTGTCAAAAACATCGACCCCCACTTGGAAGTGGGAAAAGGTGCAGAGAAGAAGAAGAAGAAGATATGTTACATAAAGTGACTGGATAATATCTGACCTCCAATATCTCGCTTTAGTTACCAGCTAGCCTTCCGTTATCGCTCTCTCTTCTCATGGGCGAATTTTCCTTCCTTTTTGCTTCGTTAGACTTATTTTTATGATTTGTTTTCTTATCAAATGAATGTGAATTTTACTCTTGCCTTCATTTCTTATTGTTTTGAGTGATGAAGAATTCGTTGAATTTGTTTATTTCGCTAAAATGGAGGCATAAAGCTACTATATATTTATTTTAGTGACAAAACTAGGTTTCGGTGAACCAAGGATATTAATTCCCGAAATAACCAACGGAATATTTATTTATATATATATATATATATATATATATATATATATATTTATATATATATATATATATATATATATATATATATATATATATATATATACATATACATATACACACACAGTATATATAATTTAATGGGTTTGTTAGATGTAGAATTATGAAGTATAGAGGCCAGAAGATATTGCTTCTCTTGACATTACTGTGACATTCGCTGAAATACAAGATATGTTTAAGTACAATATATGCACTTTAAGATACATGACTGCCGATAACTTGCGGACTATAGAGACCTCCGAGTGATAGTTACTGGTTTGAGAGAGAGAGAGAGAGAGAGAGAGAGAGAGAGAGAGAGAGAGAGAGAGAGAGAGAGGGGGGGGGGGGATTTTACCTCTAATCACTCGTCAGTTATTTCCCTTATATTCTCAACATATATGTCGTGTATTGAAGATAAATTTCCGTACGTTATTTTTAATTTTATTTTCGCATTCGAGAAGTCTTTCACATTCCTTCCAATTAGCTATTTTCAATCATGGTAATTGTTTTTGTATAATTTTTCTATACTGAAATCCGTATTTCTACATATTCACTTTCACAGTTTTAATGTTCTTTAAAAGAAAACTATTGTGCCGTGTTTGTCCGTCCGCACTTTTTCTGTCCGCCCTCAGATCTTGAAAACTGCTGAGGCTAGAGGGCTGCAAATTGTTATGTTGATCATCCACTCTCCAGTCATCAGACATACCAAATTGCAGCCCTCTAGCCTCTGTAGTTTTGATTTTATTTAAAGTTAAAGTTAGCCTTACTCGTGCCTCTGGCGCCGCAACAACACAGGCCACCACGGATGGCTGAGAGTTTCATGTGCCGCGGCTCATACAGCTAGTTTACCATCAGTTAATATCCCATTTGGTATTTAATCATTTCATATTTCCCTTCTGAGATGCCTCCGTAGGGGGTAGTGCAGTCAATGCACCTCACGGGGTGCACTGTAGGCATTACTAAAGGTTGTTTGCAGCGTCCCTTCGGCCATAGCTGCAACCCCTTCCATTCCTTTTACTGTACCTCCTTTCATATTCTCTCTCTTCCATCTTGGTATCCCACCCTCTTCTAACAATTATCATAGTGCAACTGCGAAGTTTTCCTCCTGTTACACCTTCAACCTACCTACTCTCAATTTCCTCTCCAGCGCTGAATGACCTCATAGGTCCCAGTGCTTGGCCTAAACTGTATTTCATTCCATTCCTTCTGAGATGCCTCATCACCAATTATCTGCTCATCAGATCCTATCCATCTATGCTTTCGGCGTTAGTTTACCATTTATCTGAATCCGTCGACAGTTTGCCTCCCGCATTTGACTTGTTTGAAGTCGTTAGCGCAAAACGTTTCGCCTTTGCGTTCCCGAGAGCGGCAGAGAGGTCGGGAAAACAACGCCCCAACACTCGTTAGAAATAGATTAACCTGGGATGATGTACGTGGAAAACGGGTCTTCAACTTGATAATTTTTTATTTATTTTTTTTTTTTTTGTAGTTTATTGATATTATTTTGTGGGTTTCTTCGTATCTGATGGTAAGGAATTTTTTTTTCAGACTTCTTGATGCATGCGTAGGTTGGCTTTTAGCAAACTAAAGAGCAGTGTATATACGTTAAAATGATTGATTTTTCATTTCTGACAGAAAGCAATGGATGGAACTTCCTTCTATGGTGAATGTTAGATGCCTAATTTTCCTTCTATTTTTCTCTCCTAAGCCTAATTTTTATTAGCTTGTATGCACCTAACACGCACACACACACACACACACCTATATTATTTGTGTGATTTGTATGGAAAATGGTAAAGAATGTTAATAATATGGATGGAAATAAAAATAGAAAATGCGCCGAAGTTTCTTCGGCGCAATCAAGTTTTCTGCACAGCCGCACAGCGTATAATCAGGGCCACCGAAAATAGATCTACCTTTCGGTGGTCTCGGTATAATGCTGTATGAGCCGCGACCTATGAAACTCTAACCACGGCCCGGTTGTGGCCTATCCTATATCGATGCCAGAAGCACGAGTATGGCTAAATTTACCCTTAAATAAAATAAAAACTACTGAGGTTAGAGGGCTGCAATTTGGTATGTTTGATGATTGGAGGGTGGATGATCGACTTACTAATTTGCAGCCCTCTAGCCTCAGTAGTTTCTAAGATCTGAGGGCGGACAGAAAATAGTGCGGACAGAATAAAGTGCGGACGGACAGACAAAGCCGGCACAATGGTTTTCTTTTACAGACAACTAAAAAGGAGTTTTTCCATCGTGATGTCACTAATTCGTTTACGTAGTATCATCATCAAACCATTTAAAAAAAAACATTAAAAAATAGCCTTTAAAAAAACTCAGGATTAAATGTCATCTGATCGTAGGCAAACAGGAACCATTCAAAATTCCATTTAGGATTCAACTTTAATTAAGAAAAATATGTTTTGCTAAAAAAAAAAAAAACCTTCGTCGGAAACTCATCATTTCTCGAGCGACTCAGGACTTGAAAATGTCCCCAAAAAGAAGAAATAATCTCAAGTATTCGGAGACGTTTGTTTTGCTGAATATCTTTCGTCAGTTTATCCCCTAAATTTCTACTCTTTTGTCTGTTTTTTGCTTAGTTTCTTCAATCCTCGACGTTTGATTAATGTTTTCATTTGTCTTCGACGATGGTTTATGTTTTTTATGTTTTTTTTTTTTTATTTTCCCCCTCAGCAAATAATAATTACATTAGTTTTTTTTTTTATGCTGAGAAGAAAGTACACCTTTGACGTTGTGATCCTCAGAAAAAGGATTAAATTAATATACGACGAAAAGTAAACGGACTTCTTCTCTTCCATAATTGGATTGAAGCGTAGTCACACGTGTGAATTAACTTTTGAATAATATTCATCTTGGACAATTTCACGCACAAGACTCGTGCATGCACAGGGAAATACAATATGCATGCATACATTTGTGCATAAGGGAAGCCATCTTCAAACTTTTCCCCCCCCGTATGGGGCTAGTGCCACCAGTGCAACTCATGCGGTGCACTGTAGGCATTACTTGACGTTCTTTGCAGCATGCCTTCTTTAGGCCCCTAGCTGCAACTCCTTTCGTTCCTTTACTGTACCTCCTTTCATATTCTCTTTCTCCCATCTTACTTTCCTGAACCCTCTCCTAACATTTGATTCATAGTGCAACTGCGAGATTTTCCTCCTGTTACACCTTTCAAACCTTTTAATTGTCAATTTCCGTTTCAGCGCCGAATGACCTCATAGGTCCAAGTGCGTGGCCTTTGCCTAAATTCTATATTCAATTCAATTCAAATTTTCCCGTAGTGGAATTCTGCTCTTCACGGAAAATGGCTGCCTTAATGAGACACGGTCGCATTTTCCGTGAATATCTCGCGTAGTTTGAATTTCTGAGCGGAAGAGGGGAAAAAGTAGACGCAGCAGAAGAGAACAGAACAAATCAACAAATCTTTTATGTTTACAGCCAGTTCGAAAGTTCGGAGAAAGATAAAGGGTTCCAATAACCACTTGGATGGATGTTTGTTTGCATGGCGGGTTTCCTTCGCATATCGGTAAATTCCGAACAAAGGTTTGGACTCTTTGCGATCGTAACTCTTCTGGGAATGTTTGCGGACAATAAAACATTAGTACCGCGAATGAAAGGGGATTGTTAAAAGCGCTATTTTACGCTTCTTATACTTTAGGAAATTGAGATTGAGATGGGCAGGGAATTCTGTTGAGGTTCAGACACGTTGTGTCATATATGTTTTTGGTTTTCTGTAAAAGAAAACTATTGTGCCGTCTTTGTCTGTCCGTCCGCACTTTTTTCTGTCCGCATTTTTACTGTCCGCCCTCAGATCTTAAAGACTACTGAGGCTAGAGGGCTGCAAGTTGGTTTGTTGATCATTCACCCTGCAATCATCAAACATACCAAATTGCAGCCCTCTGGCCTCAGTAGTTTTTATTTTATTTAAGGTTAAAGTTAGCCATATTCGTGCTTCTGGCAACAAACATAAAAAATTACATATATATACATATATATATAAATATATATACATATATTTATATATATATATTCATATGTATACATATATATTGTTATAATCACCAAATAAACGCAGTTTAAACAGAAAACATTGCATAAACATTGCATGCGACAAGCCCCATAGTTCGGCATTCATCACACGGGTTCGTTCTCCGCCATCAATAAACAGGGCGACCGCGTATTTCATCCATAGTTGCTTAATGCGTTTCTAACGACTAGTTTTGGCATCGTTCCTTTTGTCCTTTTAACAGGCCAATGGAGCGACAACTGCACACTTTGGATTACCAACGAAAACAAATCAAATATATGGTACGCATTTTCGATGGCAACTATTTAATGACTTGTAAAAAAAAAATATGTAGGTGTACCACTTGTGTGAAAAGGTGTGTATATATATATATATATATATATATATATATATATATATATATATATATATATATATATATATATATATATATATATATAGTGCACGTAGTTATGTATGTGTGTTTAAGGATAAGCCAAAATAATATATCTATTTCCAGCGTCGTATCTTTGAATTGTTGCATAGGAACCAATTTAAAAAGAATAGAATATATGTCTCCACTGGTCCGCTGGTGCAGTGGTTATTGTCGTGGCATGCGACTCAGACGTCGCGGGTTCGCGTCTCGCCCAGGGCGATGAAAAATCACTGGCTCTGTATCATGATCAGCTACTGCTGCAGTGTGGGGTCTGCTGCGGTGGGAGGTTGAAACTAACATTTTTTGGGAGCTTGAATTTCAAGTCAGTGGCCCCTTTGGTGTGCTTGCTCCATGTGAATGGGTTTCATCTACTGAAATAATAATAATAATAATAATAATAATAATAATAATAATAATAATAATAATAATATTCTTTGGAGCTTGAATTTCAAGTCAATAGCCCCTTTGGTGTACCTGTTTCATGTGAATGGGTTTCATCTACTGAAATAATAATAATAATAATAATAATAATAATAATAATAATATTCTTTGGAAGCTTGAATTTCCTGTTTTATGTGAATAGGTTTCATCTACTGAAACAACAACAGCAATAATAATAATAATAATAATAATAATAATAATAATAATAATAATAATAATAATCCATCAGATAATTTACCGTATCTCTGTGTACTTCTCTACTTGTTTCTTTGTGAGAATCCTTCTTCCGATTCTCTGCCCTTTGTTTTGATTCTTTTTCTCTCAAGCATTTGTCAGGAATTCTCAGAATCCTGCAGGCGAGGTATAAAAAGGCACCAAGGTCGTGAAAAATACGCGAGGTATTTTTTTTTGGGGGGGGGGGGAAAGTGAAAAATTAAAAGGTATTATTAGAATCGTTCCCTGGAAAGCGTTTCATCGTAAATGCAGAAAGAAAAAAAAAAGATTCGGAATTAATCAAAAGAAGAAAAATGAAAGACCCACTGGGACAAGGAAGACGTTTGTCTTCCACCTTTTTTTAGTTTTCCGTAAAAGGAAACTTTTTGTGCCGGCTTTGTCTGTCCGTCCGCACTTTTTTTTTTCGGTACGCACTTTTTTTCTGTCCGCACTTTGTCTCTTCGTACTTTTTTCTGTCCGTACTTTTTTTTCTGTTCGCACTTTTTTCTGTCCGCACTTTTTTTCTGTCCGCACTTTTTTTTTGTCCGCACCTTTTTTTGTCCGCACTTTTTTTCTGTCGGCACTTTTTTCTGTTCGCACTTTTTTGTCCGCAATTTTTTTTCGCACTTTTTTTCTGTCGACAATTTTTTTTGTCGGCACTTTTTCTTGTTCGCACTTTTTTCTGTCCGCACTTTTTTTTTCCGTCCGCACTTTTTTCTGTCCGCACTTTTTACTGTCCGCACTTTTTTCTGTCCGCACTTTTTCTGTCCGCCCTCAGATCTTAAAACTACTGAGGAGCTAGAGGGCTGAAAATTGGTATGTTGATCATCCACCCTCCAGTTATCAAACATACCAAATTGCAGCCCTCTAGCCTCCTCAGTAGTTTTTATTTGATTTAAGGTTAAAGTTAGCCATGATCGTGTTTCTGGCAGCGATATAGGATAGGCCACCAGATAGGCCAGCACCGGCCCGTGGGTTAAAGTTTCATGGGCCGCGGGCTCATACAGCATTTATACCGAGAACACCTAAAGATAGATCTGTTTCCGGTGGCCTTGATTATACGCTGTAGCGCTGTACGGGAAACTCGAATTGCGCTGAAGGAACTTGTTTTATTCCTAACGATTAATCTTTTTCATTTTTCATTTCTCATCTCTCATCTTTCATATCTCTTCTTTCATTTCTCTTTAGACTTTCCTTCTTGTAATCCCTTGATGAATATCCCGCTTAATTCTTTTCCATATTAAGGAAAGAAATTTCTGGATTTTTTAAATTATACCTCAGAGAAACTTTTGTCGTCTCTCTTCTTATAAATACTGTAGATTAATAAAGAAGTAAATTTACTTATACATCCATCCATCCTTCCATACATACACACAAAATGAAAAAATATATATTTATGTATATACATATATTATTTAATTAATTTATTTTTTTGTATGTAAGGAAGGATGGATGAATGTATGTAAATTTACTTCGTTATTAAAGTTATATATCTATATATATATATATATATATATATATATATATATATATATATATATATATATAAAGACAAAACCCACGAAGGAAAGAGGAACAGTGGAGTGCTGCAAGGCCTTTCGACTTGTAGTCCTTTATTTAGTAGTCTGCTCAGTAAAGGACTTATGAGTCGAAAGGCCTTGCAGCAGCACTCCATTGCTTTTCTTTCCTTCGTGGATTTTGTCTTTATTTATATATTCGTCAAGTTTTAAATCAATTCATCGTCTCTTTTAAAATTCCTCCCCCCCCCCCTCTCTCTCTCTCTCTCTCTCTCTCTCTCTCTCTCTCTCTCTCTCTCTCTCTCTCTGTAAAGAAGGCTCTCCCTCTCTCCACGGAAGGCTTACTCTCTCTCTGTCTCAGTCTCTCTCTCACTGTGAAGAATGTCCATTCTCTCTCTCTCTCTCTCTCTCTCTCTCCTCTCTCTCCTCTCTCTCTCTCTCTCTCTCTCTCTCTGTAAAGAAGGCTTATTCTCTCTCTCTCTCTCTCTCTCTCTCTCTCTCTCTCTCTCACTGTAAAGAAGGTCCTTCCTCTCTCTACGGAAGGCTTACTCTCTCTCTCTCTCTCACGGTAAAGAATGTCCATTTTCTCTCTCTCTCTCTCTCTCTCTCTCTCTCTCTCTCTCTCTCTCTCTCTCTCTCTCTCTCTCAAACATGCAGTAGAATTAATCATCAGATTCTCACGGCATTTAATCGAAAAAGAAAAAACCTTTCAGAACCTTCCGCCTGATCTGTTATCATAGTCCCGGAAACAACTACGTGTTCGTCGGTAATTTGCAAACTAATGACTGAATTTACATAAAACAACGTAAAGAGTGTTTACGCCGTAGTAACGGGGGGGGGGGGGGCGGCTTCCTCTCGGTATGAAACGTGTGATGTAATGAATAGATTCAGCACATTTTATTTTAAGACTTAAGGTGACGAAGATTGCGTTGCTTATTGTTGTAGGTTTCCTGTCCCTTTTTCTGAGTATCACTAAATGAATTATTATTGTTTGATAAGTATTTGATTGTGTATGTATATGTGTATATGCACACACACTTATATATATATTATGTATATATATATATATATATATATATATATATATATATATATATAATATATATATATATATATATATATATATACTATATATATATATATATATATATTATAATATATATAATATATATATATATATATATATATATATACATATATATATATATATTATATATATTATATATATATATTATATATATATATAGTACAGTGAAATAATTTCTTTAAAACAGAATTCCATCTAATAGAAGGAGCCCATAAAAACGCCAGAATGTAGAAAGTTAATGCTATATTTCAGAGACCAACTGTCTCTCTCTCTCTCTTCAGGCAGGTAATGAATGAGATAAGTTGTTGCAGAAAAGCGGTATTTTATACCAAGAGACCCAGAGGTCAGCCGTTACGTCACTCCAGTTGACAATTTCTCTTTAATCTGCTACATTTTGGCGTTTTTATGGGCTCATAATATTTATATTATATATATGTGTGTATATATATATATATATTATATATATATAAGTATATGATGTACTTCATATACTTATGATTTCCTTTGCCCGTCCCGAAAACAAGAGCTTTAAAAAAAAAAAAAAAAAAAAAGGGCTACAAGTAACTCTGGAATCGCTAGTGATCACGTCCGGTTTTGTCGGTCTAAATGAAAAACTTTTCCGGGGGTTTTGAGAGAGAGAGAAAAGGGTTATATAGAAAGTTTTCGATGGGGGCGCACTGGTCAGAGAAAAATGTTAACTTTGTAGTTTGAACACATTGCCAATTTCATGATGCCTTTCAGAAAACTTGAAATAGTCAGCCGTCTGTGCAGTGTTCATTAACAGAACATCAATGTCTCTTGAGATGATTTGCACACATATATATGTGTGCATATGTATGTATATATACATATGTATACATATATATATATATATATGTGTATATATATTATATATATATATATATATATATATATATATATATATATATATATATATATATATATATATATATATATATATATATATATGCAAAGGTTTAGTATCACCATTTCGAAATGAATCGTTTAAGATAGTTTCATTTTACGTGTAAGCTGTGCCGTCTTAAATCATGGCACGTCAAGCATTGTCTCATTCAAAGTTGACTCATTTTTACATTGTCCAAATGTCACTTCAGACGAATCATAAGAGCAGTGAAAACTTTCCACCCTCTCTGGTAGCCAAGAAGTCTGATAGTGCTGACACTGTCTAAAAGTTGATGCATCTTTGACGACAAAGATTGCGTCTTTTTTTTTTTTTTTTTTTTTCGTCGAATACTGAAAACCAACCTCACCAATACTGGAGAATGATATTTGGAGGGTATTGGTAAATTGTCATATTTTCAGATTACTTTCATTCCTCAGCGAGAAGAGAAAGTAAAAGAAAAACCGGTAATAATACGCCGAAGTTTCCTCTGCGCAATCGAGTTTTCGGTGCAGCCGCTACAGCGCATAACCAAGGCCACCGAAAATAGATCTACCTTTCGGTGGTCTCGGTATAATGCTGTATGAGCCGCGGCCCATGAAACTTTATCCACGGCCCGTTTGTGGCCTATCCTATATCGTTGCCAGAAGCACGATTATGGCTAACTTTAACCGTAGATAAAATAAAAACTACTGAGGCTAGTTTGATGATTAGAGGGTGGATGATCAACATACCAATTTGCAGCCCTCTAGCCTCAGTAGTTTTTAAGGTCTGAGGGCGGACAGAATGAAGTGCGGGCGGACAGACAAAGCCGGCACAATAATTTTCTTTTCAGAAAACTAAAAAGGACAGAAAGTGATTCGGCCATGAAAAGGCAAATTACACATTCATTTTTCAGAATGAATTTTGAAGTCCTTGTAGATTATTGTTAGGAAGCTATTTTGAATGCCTGACACACTACTAGGATTTATATTCCCTTTCTTCCATCTTACTGTCCACCGACTCCTAACAATTGATTCATAGTGCAACTGCTTTGAGGTTTTCCTTCTGTCACACCTTTCAAACTTTTACTGTCAATTTCCGTTTCAGCGCTGAATGACCTTAGTTGCCCCAGTGCTTGGCATGTATGCCTAAAATCTATAAATCTACTAGAATTTCAAGAAGGCATCATTATCTAAATATTTAGGATATGATGGTATCAATGAACAAAAAAATATTTACCAAATACAATATCTAGATTAATAAAGATTTCCGAAAGATTGCAAGGGACTTACGGTTAAATAGATTCAAAACATAATTAAATATATAATTCATAATATTTTCAGTTTTCAAAACATAATTAAATATATTATGGTTAAAGATGATATTTTCAATTTTGAAGAATTCGACACATCTGGCCCCTAAAATGACAATGTCGGAAGTATTCCTTGTTGTCAGTTTTTTTTGTCCTTTCTTCCACAATTTCCGTTAATATGATTGACAATTACACAGACACAAATCATTAATGCAGTGCTTGTACTTCTGCGATAACTACGCCATATGCAAGATTTTTCTTCTTTTTTTTATCCTTACGTTGTATAAGATTTGTTGCCAACAGAGTGATGACTTTATTTCAGTTTAACACCATTCACCCAAACCCGGTAGGGTGGTTTAGTGCCATCATTGCACCTCATGCGGTGCACTTTAGGCATTACTCAGGGTTCTTCGCAGCGTCCCATCGGCTCCTAGTGTAACCCCTTTCATTCCTTTTACCGTACCTCCGTTCATATTCTCTTTCTCCAGTCTTACTTTCCACCTTCACCCTGACAATTGTTTCATAGTGCAACTGCGAGTTCTCCCTCCTGTTACACCTTTCAAACCTTCTTACCGTCAATTTCCCTTTCAGCGCTGAATGACCACATGGGTTCCAGCGCTTGGCTTTTGGCCTAAATTCTATATTCAGTTCTATTCCTGCGTTGTGTGTGATTTGTTAACAGCAGAGTGATAATTTTATTTGTGTTTAGCACCAGCCACCCAGATAGAGCGTGTAATATCAGGAGAATTTATTTTATCTGAAATAATTAGTGTTTTTTTTAGGATGCTATTAATGTAGATACGGAACTTATTTCTAATGAACATTTCATTTGTTATGACTGTAATACGATGTATTTTGATATAAATAAAAATTGAATGTGGAGCGTTTTTGTAACAAGAGAATATGATAAGAGAACGTGATAGATAACGCTTTCTTTAGAAAACAGATTCACGACCGGAAAAGTAAAGATTTACGAAAGAATGTAAAGAAAAGGAAGTTATATTATATATTTAGGACATATTAGGCACCATTATTTTAACAAATACAAAATACAGATAACGCATCAAATTGTTCTCACATTGCCGCAAAGAACAATTTTCTCCTTTCCTCCCCTCTTATTCTTCTGTTATTTCTTTCCTTCCTCCAGGAGTGAAAACACTTTCTCCCCCCACATCTCCTCCTCCTCCTCCTCCTCGTTTTTCTCTCCTCCTCCTCCTCCTCCTCCTCCTCCTCCTCCTCCTCCTCCTCCTCCTCCTCCTACTCCTCCTCCTCCTCCTCCTCCTCCTCCTCCTCTCTCCTACCTCCTCCCTCCTCCTCCTCCTCCCTCCTCCTCCTCCTCCTCCTCCCTCCTCCTCCTCCCTCCTCCTCCTCCTCCTCCTCCTCCCTCCTCCCCCCTCCTCCTCCCTCCTCCTCCTCGTGGATTTATCGTTATCCGATACAGCTGCATTTGCTGCTGATTCATTTCACTCATTTGTCAAAATTCCCTTTGTGGGAACCGGGAAGAGAAATCAGCATTATTGTTTGAATGGTGGTACGTGGAGCCATCCCTCGTTGCTTACTGATGGAAACATCAGCTTGCAAATATACATACAGAGAAAAATACTGGGAATATGTTTAAGTATATTTAACTGGAAAATGTCCGCGGTGCTGATAGCTCCTGATATATTTAACTGTAAAATGTCCGCGGGTGCTGATAGCTCCCGATATATTTAACTGTAAATGTCCGTGTTGCTGATAGCTCCTAATGTATTTAACTGTAAAATGTCAGCGGTGCTGATATCTTCCAAATATTTTTAACTGTAAATGTCCGTGTTGTTGATAGCTCGAAATATATTTAACTGTAAATGTCCATGTTGTTGATAGCTCCAAATATATTTAACTGTAAATGTCCGCGGTGCTGATAGCTCCTAATATATTTAACTGTAAAATGTCCGCGGTGCTGATAGCTCCTGATATATTTAACTGTAAAATGTCCGCGGTGCTGATAGCTCCCGATATATTTAACTGTAAAGTGTCCCGTGTTGCTGATAGCTCCTAATATATTTAGCTGTAAATGTCCATGTTGTTGATAGCTCCAATATATTTAACTGTAAATGTCCGCGGTGCTGATAGCTCCTAATATATTTAACTGTAAATGTCCGCGGTGCTGATAGCTCCTAATATATTTAACTGTAAATGTCCGCGGTGCTGATAGCTCCAAATATATTTAACTGTAAATGTCCTTGTTGTTGATAGCTCCTAATATATTTAACTGTAAAGTGTCCGTGTTGCTGATAGCTCCTAATATATTTAGCTGTAAATGTCCGTGTTGCTGATTGCTCCTAATATATTTAACTGTAAAATGTCCGCGTTGCTGATAGCTCCTAATATATTTAACTGTAAATGTCAGTGTT
>JANJGK010005891.1:20000-41714 GCA_039081455.1 Macrobrachium rosenbergii
AATACTGAGGGGTAGCAAACTTGCCTCTGGCAACCAGATGATGATAATAATAATAATAATAATAATAATAATAATAATAATAATAATAATAATAATAATAATAATAATAATAATAAAGTACAACATTTCATTTACTTATACTTCTTTAAGAGAAAAAATTCAGGTTTCCATTTTTGATACTGAGGGGGTAACAAACTTACCTCTGGCAACCAGATAAAGCGGTGCTCTCCGAACGGCCGAAGGCGAAAATACCGCCTCGTATATCCGGGCTAAGTGCAGCCATTAAAAGAGAATGTGCTCTAAAATTTCCTCATTTTAGTCGGTTAATTCTCCGATTGGCTGTGAAAGACACAGTGAAGGTTTCATCTTACGTGGGCTTATAGACGGTTACCGCGGTTCATCGCCTCTTTTGCAGTGGGTATTGAAAAAAGAATTTACGTCACGCAGCCGTGCGATAAATATGTAGGCAGATTAGAAATGCTCACAGTGCGTGTGTGTGTGTATATATATATATATATATATATATATATATATATATATATATATATATATATATATATATATATATATATATATATATACATATATTTACGTATACACAAATACACATATATATTATATATACGTATTTGTATATTTATATTACTTAAGGTTCTTTGCTATATATACATATATTTACGTATACACAAATACACATATATATTATATATACGTATTTGTATATTTATATTACTTAAGGTTCTTTGCAGCGCGCCTTCGACCCCTAGCTGCAACCCCTTTCGTTCCTTTTACTGTACCTCCTTTCATGTTCTCTTTCTTCCATCTGACTTTCCTCAACCCTCACCTTGCAATTGATTCATAGTGCAACTGCTTTGAGGTTTTCCTCCTGTTACACCTTTCAAACCTTTTTACTGTCAATTTCCGTTTCAGCGCTGAATGACCTTATAGGTCCCAGTGCTTGGCCTTTGGCCTAAATTCTACATCCAATTCAATTCATAAGAAGTCATCAGTAAATAAATGAAAGCATTACTCAGGAAATATTTAATTAAGTTGGTAATTTACATATTCAATATTAGCCCGTGAGATAATTAATGATAGAAAATCGATTTCTCTCTCCGCTTATAATAATTAGGCTGCCGAGAACTATTTAAGATAATTTTTGGAAATTGTAGAGAAATGTGGAAGTGGGATTAATTAATAATTTTCCAGATGAGAAGTAAAATGAATAAGAAATGAGACTCTCTCTCTCTCTCTCTCTCTCTCTCTCTCTCTCTCTCTCTCTCTCTCTCTCTCTCTCTCTCTCTCTCTCTTTGTATGTGTGGAATTTATGTACAAAAAATATTCAGATGTTATGAAAATTTTTTTTAATCAGCACTATTATTTTACGATGTTCAATCTTCAGGATTAAGAAGACTTTAGAACAGTGTTTCTTAACCTGGGGGTGCGTCAACAATTTCCAAGGGGGGGGGGGTGTGTGTGCGAGCCCTTGGGAAAAATTAAAACTTCTCTAATTATATTCGTTATTTTCTTAACAAGAGTGAGGAAGTTTATAAAAAGATGCAAACGTATCGCCTTATAACGTTAGTTTCCTATAGTCTACTACTGTACTATAGTTAGACTCGTTGGGCTTAAGAATGAAAATACCACTTCTCTTTCTTTATTTTCATTTTCCTATAAATCTGGGAGGGAATTTTACTCATAGATGCAAGAGGGCGTGGAGGGAAGGACCAACTCTCAGAGGGGGCGTGGTAATAAGAAGGTTAAGAACCACTGCTTTAGTCAAAATGAATTATATATTTTTTTTAGTCGCGGTAATATGACAGGATTTTTAAAGGTATTGAACAAAATTTATTTTCACTATATAAGCCAAATTACATTGAATCGTTTTGCGATACTGAGAGAGGTTATAAAAATTGGTTTACAAAGCTTTATACGTCTGATGATATATTTTGTATGTGAAGGAGAGTTCATTTTCATAAGATTCAAATTTTCCACGACCCAGTGGACAAATAATTCCATATTTCACTTAATAACATACTCTAGCAGAATAATTCAATGATATTAGTTTACACATATTTAATATTGTTGGTACAAGTGTAATTAATAGTGAATACAAATAAAAAATGCGCCGAAGTTTCTTCGGCGCAAATGAGTTTTCTGTACATTGTATAATCAATGCAACCGAAAATTGATCTATCTTTCGGTGGTCTCGGTATAATGCTGTATGAGCCGCGGCCCATGAAACTTTAACCACGACCAGGTGGCGGCCTATCCTATATCGGTACCAGAAGCACGATCATGGCTAACTTTAACCGTAAATAAAATAAAAACTACTGAGGCTAGAGGGCTGCAATTTGGTATGTTTGATGATTGGAGGATGAATGATCGACATACCAATTTGCAGCCCTCTAGCCTCAGTAGTTTTTAAGATCTAAGGGCGGACAGAATAAAGTGCCGACGGACAGACAAAGCCATCTCAATAGTTTTCTTTTACAGACAACTAAAAATCCCGTTTTGCTTTACGGAAGGCAATATTCCCATCAGTAAGAACTTTCGTACGAACGATGAGGAATTAAATATTTTTCAAAATATTGATTAATCGTTTTTCTTGCGTTGCTGTCGATTATTAACATTAAAGACCATCGTCAAAGAGTGATAGAAAGAGAAAAGAAAGAGGAAAAAAGGCAATAAAAATAATATTGAAATAATTGACATCCACAAAGTAACTCACATATTGGAGCCAGATGTTACCCTGACAACTGGGAGTTTAGTTTTCTGTAAAAGAAAACTATTGAGATTGCTTTTTTCCTGTCCTTCCGCACTTTTTCCTGTCCGTCCGCACTTTTTCCTGTCCTTCCGCACTTTTTCCTGTCCGTCCGCACTTTTTCCTGTCCTTCCGCACTTTTTCCTGTCCTTCCGCACTTTTTCCTGTCCTTCCGCTCTTTTTCCTGTCCTTCCGCACTTTTTCCTGTCCTTCCGCACTTTTTCCTGTCCTTCCGCACTTTTTCCTGTCCTTCCGCACTTTTTCCTGTCCGTCCGCACTTTTTCCTGTCCTTCCGCACTTTTTCCTGTCCTTCCGCACTTTTTCCTGTCCTTCCGCACTTTTTCCTGTCCGTCCGCACTTTTTCCTGTCCTTCCGCACTTTTTCTTGTCCTTCCGCACTTTTTCCTGTCCTTCCGCACTTTTTCCTGTCCGCCCACAGATCTTAAAAACCACTGAGGCTAGAGGGCTGCAAATTGGTATGTTGATCATCCACCCTCCAATCATCAGACATACCAAATTGCAGCCCTCTAGCTGGAAGTTTCATGGGCCGAGGCCGAGAGTTCCATACAGCATTGCACGCTGTACAGAAAACTCGATTGCGCCGAAGAAACTTTGGCGTATTTTTTACATGTTTAAGATGAAATCACTTACAGAACAGAGAGGTTGCCAAAGAAGGTGAATTGCCTTAGAACTAAAAGAAGTTAGCGTGCAACGAAATAAAATAATTGAAAGATACGAATTTGTTGTATAAGGAAAATTCACGAGAAGACAAAAGAATGGGTGATATCACGATAACGGATGGGTAAAAAAAAAAATAATGCAAATCAAAACGAATCAGTTTCCTAGAAGACATTCTCGGACGGCGTGTTTTGGAAGCTGGTTATATATATATCGTCTACGTAATCTGGTAATTTTGGTCATATTTCTCGAGATATGGAAATGATACCCCCTATATATAACATTAACTGCAAGCCACTCATTTCAAATTCTCGTTGTTCTTGGCGTAACTTTTATCTTTATGGCGGAATAGCCTCTTTTTTGCGAGTCAAACTGGTCGTATTCCTGATGAAATATTGCATAGGGCTGAATTCGTAAGTGGATTGGGAAAATTCACGTCGCCGGTTAGAGATGAAGAGCCTGACAACGTAGTGGCTCGGATGTTTGCTAATACCTTCCAAACTTACAATGTTTTCCTCTTTTGCAGTACTTGGCGTTTAATATGATTCTCCTTCCTAACTGACAATATTTTCCTCCATTGCAGCACGTCTAATATAATTCCCCTTCCTAACTCGCAATATTTTCCTCCATTGCAGTACTTGGCGTTTAATATGATTCTCCTTCCTAACTCGCAATATTTTCCTCCATTGCAGTACTTGGCGTCTAATATAATTCCCCTTCCTAACTGACAATATTTTCCTCCATTGCAATACTTGGCGTCTAATATAATTCCTCTTCCAAACTCACAATGTTTTCCCCCCAGTGCAGTACTTGGCGTTTAATATAATTCGCCTTCCTAACTCACAATATTTTCCTCCATTGCAATACTTGGCGTCTAATATAATTCCTCTTCCTAACTCACAATGTTTCCCTCCATTGCAGTACTTGACGTCTAGTATAATTCCCCTTCCTAACTGACAATATTTTCCTCCATTGCAATACTTGGCGTTTAATATAATTCCTATTCCTAACTCACAATATTTTCCTCCATTTCAATACTTGGCGTGTAGTCTAATATAATTCCTCTTCCTAACTCACAATATTTTCCTCCATTTCAATACTTGGCGTCTAGTCTAATATAATTCCTCTTCCTAACTCACAATATTCTCCTCCATTGCAATACTTGGCGTCTAATTCCCCTTCCTAACTCCAATATTTTGCTCCATTTCAATACTTGGCGTCTAATATAATTCCCCTCAGAAATAATTTCACATACTTGAATGATCCATAATTATCAGTCTTAATATATAACTGAATCACGAAAATATGGAACTTGATGGATATATAAATAAAGGTAATAACACGAAAGAAAAAAGAAACACTTAATATATGATATTTTTCGACCCCATAACAGTTGTGCCTACTTCTTTTCTCTGACAGTCGTTTCCCCATCTTATGCATTCTTGACATACGGCAGTGTTTCAGCTATATATTCTTCCATTACAATAATTTGCCATTTAATACAATTTTCCTGTAGGTTTATTGTCTGAAAAGAATCTTCCCTTAAAATGGCTTTTCATATAAAACATTTTTCCCCTTATGACAATCGCCTAAGTAGAAAAATCCTCCCATGTAATAGTTTCCCATCGAGTATTCTTCATTGAATTCGTCCCTAGTTTGACGAATTGGTGGAAGCCATTTTTTCGCCATTCTGAGAAAATGGGCTTCAGAGATTTTGTTATTATGCAAAGCTGCTAATTAGCTCATCTCTTGAAGGACATTTTGCTTTGGAAATGTGACAACAGAGGCAGCTGGAGTTTTGATATGTTATAGAGTATCAAAAACTGAGACAGACAGCTGAAGCTTTGATAATATGTTATAGAGTTTCAGAAACTGAGACAGACAGCTGAAGTTTCGAAATGTTATAGGGTATCAAAAACTGAGACAGACAGCTGAAGTTTTGATATGTTATAAGGTATCAAAAACTGAGACAGCTAGCTGAAGTTTCGATATATTATAGAGTATCAAAAACTGAGACAGGCAGCTGGATTTCGATATGTTATAGAGTATCAAAAACTGAGACAGCTAGCTGAAGTTTCGATATGTTACAGTTTATCAAAAACTGAGACAGCTAGCTGAAGTTTTGATATGTTATAGAGTATAAAAAACTGAGACAGGCAGCTGGAGTTTCGATATGTTATAGAGTATCAAAAACTGAGACAGATAGCTGAAGTTTTGATATGTTATAGAGTATAAAAAACTGAGACAGGCAGCTGGAGTTTCGATATGTTATAGAGTATCAAAAACTGAGACAGATAGCTGAAGTTTTGATATGTTATAGAGTATCAAAAACTGAGACAGACACCTGAAGTTTTGATATGTTATAGGGTATCAAAAACTGAGACAGACAGCTGAAATTTTGATATGTATCAAAAAATGAGACAGACAGCTGAAGTTTTGATATGTTATAGGGTATCAAAAACTGAGACAGCTAGCTGATGTTTCGGTAGGTTATAGAGTATCAAAAACTGAGAGAGGCAGCTGGAGTTTCGATATGTCGTAGAGTATCAAAAACTGAGACAGGCAGCTGGAGTTTCGATATGTTATAGAGTATAAAAAACTGAGACAGCTGAAATTTTGATATTTTATAGGGTATTAAAAACTGAGACAGCTAGCTGAAGTTTTGATATGTTATAGAGTATCGAAAACTGAGACAGACAGCTAAAGCTTCGATATGTTATAGGGTATCAAAAACTGAGACAGCTGAAGTTTTGATATGTTATAGAGTATCGAAAACTGAGACAGACAGCTAAAGCTTCGATATGTTATAGGGTATCAAAAACTGAGACAGCTGAAGTTTTGATATGTTATAGGGTATCAAAAACTGAGACAGCTGAAGTTTTGATATGTTATAGGGTATCAAAAACTGAGACAGCTGAAGTTTTGATATGTTATAGGGTATCAAAAACTGAGACAGCTGAAGTTTTGATATGTTATAGGGTATCAAAAACTGGGACAGACAGCTGAAGTTTCGATATGTTATAGGGTATCAAAAACTGAGACAGACAGCTGAAGCTTCGATATTTTATAGGGTATCAAAAACTGAGACAGACAGCTGAAGCTTTGATATTCTATAGGGTATAAAAAACTGAGACAGACAGCTGAAGCTTTGATATTTTATAGGGTATCAAAAACTGAGACAGACAGCTGAAGTTTTGATATGTTATAGAGTATCAAAAACTGAGACAGACAGCTAAATTTTGGTATGTTATAGAGTATCAAGAACTGTGACAGACAGCTGGAGTTTGATATTTTATAGGATATTAAAAACTGAGACAGACAGCTGAAATTTTGATATGTTATAGAGTATCAAAAACTGAGAGAGGCAGCTGAAATTTTGTTATGTTATAGGCTATCAAAAAACTGAGAACTTGTGCTGGAAAACTCAAAAACTTTATTAAAAAAATGGGATACGCTTATTCGTCCAAACAGGGGCGAATTCTTCACTTGTAGCAGACTTCCATTTAATATACTGACCATTGAGAACTATTTGTTTTCTGGACATGATTGATTCCAGTCATTGGAGCATCAGTTGTTTGCGCCTGCTGGTCCATGAATGGCCAAAAGGGTGAATAAACAACACCACAGGAGTCGTTAAAAACGCATTAATCCTCGATCCAGGGGAAAAGCCACCCTGCTGCTTTTGCAAAATTTTTACATACTGCCTCGAAGCGAGCTTTTTAATAGTCCTTCTTTCCGTTTTAGATTCTTTCTTTCTCTTTTCTTTCTTTTTTCTGTCTTTTTCTTTCTTGTTGAGTCGATTTTAGTAAGACTCCATTTGTAACGTAGATTCTTAATATTTTTTTTTTTTTTAAATATTCGATGTTATTTTTTCTTTATTAGTTTCGTTATTATTAGCAGTAATAGTAAATACCTGTGGTGGTGGTAGTAGTAGTAGTAGTAGTAGTAGTAGTATTCTTTCTAAGTGTCATTTTTAGTTTTTTGTAAAAGAAAACTATTGTGCCGGCTTTGTCTGTCCGTCCGCACTTTTTTCTGTTCGCACTTTTTCCGTCCTCACTTTTTTCTGGCCGCACTCTTTTCTGTCCGCACTTTTTTCAGTCCGCACTTTTTCTGTCCGCACTTTTTTCTGTCCGCACTTTTTTCTGTCCGCACTTTTTCTGTCCGCACTTTTTTCTGTCAGCACTTTTTCTGTCCGCCCTTTTTTTCAGTCCGCACTTTTTCTGTCCGCACTTTTTTCAGTCCGCACTTTTTTCAGTCCGCACTTTTTCTGTCCGCACTTTTTTCTGTCCGCACTTTTTCTGTCCGCACTTTTTTCTGTCAGCACTTTTTCTGTCCGCCCTTTTTTTCAGTCCGCACTTTTTCTGCCCGCACTTTTTTCAGTCCGCACTTTTTCTGTCCGCACTTTTTTCAGTCCGCACTTTTTCCGTCCGAACTTTTCTGTCCGCACTTTTTTTCAGTCCACACTTTTTCTGTACGAACTTTTCTGTCCGCACTTTTTCTGTCCGCACTTTTTCTTTCCGCCCTCAGATCTTAAAACCTACTGAGGCTAGAGGGCTGCAAATTGGTATGTCGATCATCCACCCTCCAATCATCAAACATACCAAATTGCAGCCCTCTGACCTCAGTAATTTTTATTTGATTTAGCCTAAGGTTAAAGTTAGCAATAATCGTGCTTCTGGCAACGATATAGGATATGCCACCCTCGGTCAGTGGTTAAAGTTTCATGGGCCGCGGCTCATACAGCATTATACCGAAACCACCGAAAGTTAGATCTATTTTCGGTGGCATTGATTATACGCTGTAGCGGCTGTACAGAAAACTCGATTGCGCCGAAGAAACTTCGGCGCACTTTATTACTTGTTTTCCTGAACTTCAACCTCACTTCATGACCAAAGAGTAAGCACATGGAAAATGTTATTTTGATTTTCTTTTTCCGCCCGAAAATAGTAACATGTTCTTCGTAAGTCAGTTTGTTTGTCTTCATCCCCAGTCTCTCTCTCTCTCTCTCTCTCTCTCTCTCTCTCTCTCTCTCTCTCTCTCTCTCTCTCTCTCCTAAGCGAAAAATCCATAAACAAATCTTCTTGGAGGTTCGTTCAAAGGGACTTACCTGAAAAAACATTCCTTTGAAAATGTTTGCTAAGTGAAGAGCAAAATTCCTAGAATATCAAAGATAAAAGAGTAACAGATAGATCCACGATACTTCCTGCTTTTTTATTGCTTCCATTTATCCTTTGAATGCTCCGTCCTCTGATTTCATTCTTCCCACTTTTGATAAAAAGTCGCGTTCTTAGTTGTTCAATATTTTTCTGCATCTATTCATTCACTGGAAGACCTCCATTGCTTTATCCTACCCCTTTTAGCTTCTTATATGCTTTGACTTTATGAAAGCTAATTCTCTAGTTAGAATATCTCTTCTTTTGGTTTATTTGCCAATAACCTTAAAGCAGTTTTTTTTGCAGCATTCCAAACGAACTAAATAATCATTGTGGATGTTTAAAAAAAAAAAAAAAAAACGACGGCAGCTTCAATTCATTCTAATACTCAGTTGAGAGATCTTTGCTGTGAAAAAGTTCAAATCTTTATTTTTTTAGAGGTCTGGTTAAACAAATCATTTATAACTAACTAGCTTTCAGTACAGTAGTCCCTTAAAATTGCCGTGAGCAAGATATATAATGCGTGCGAAGGAGAGTAGAGTTGAAATGTTAGTAATGGATAAATACTATGGACTTTAAAAGCCATTTGGATGGGTGTAGGATAGAACAAAAAGTTAAGTGTACCTTAGTTTAACCAGACCACTGAGCTGATTAACAGCTCTCCTAGGGCTGCCCCGAAGGATTAGATTTATTTTACGTGGCTAAGAATCAATTGGTTACCTAGCAACGGGAGCTACAGCCTATTGTGGAATCTGAACCACATTATAATGAGAAGTGAATTTCTGTCACCAGAAATAAATTTCTCTAATTCTTCATTGGCCGGTCGTAGAATCGAACGCGGGCCCAGCAGAGTGCCAGCCGAGAACGATATCAACCCGTCCAATGAGGAATTTGTAGGATAGAACAGATTATAGAATTTAGGCCAGAGGCCAAGCGCTGGGGCATACGAGGTCATTCAGCGCTGAAACGGAAATTGACAGAAAAAGGTTTGAAAGGTGTAACAGGAGGAAAACCTCGCAGTTGTACTATGGAACCAATTGTTAGCATTAAAACTCTTTCAGGAGTGACAAAGACAGACAGATGGATATAAAAAGATAGAACATTAAATTACATGTATCTAGTAGAAATCAGTGGTTCTCAACGGGGGGGGGGGGATTCCCTCATAGGGGGGGAATTGTGACCACAGATTGGCAGGCTCAAACTGGCTCTAGGACCACACAAAACGCAGCGTGCATCGGCCCGCGCTACTGGGAAGCCACGCTGGCCTTTCTCTCCGCTAATTTGTGTGTATGTATATTATTTGAAATGCACCTTCTGGGGCAGACAATTTTGGAATGGGGTGGAGAGGGTATGACACGCTGACATTTAGTGGAAGGTTACATGAGCCAAAAAAGGTCAGAGAACCACTGATCTGGATGTTGTTCATGCATAATCAATAGAATTCTTCATTACGACGTAAATAAACACAGACTAGCTACTGAAACTCATCCATCACGTACAGACATTTTTCCCCGTCGAACACCCTGAAATGAAATCCGTCTGTCATACTCGAGCCTTCAACTCTACTTTCCCGGCCGTTCGCCTGCTCACATCCGGTCGGAATTTGCAATTAAACGACTAAATCTACATCCCAAATGACGTTGCAATAGTCATTTTGGTAGTACTTAAGTGACGGTCCCCGTAAACACCTACTTTCCCGGGTAATTCTGGCATTTAATTTAACGTTGGCGCTGGTAATGATTGTTTTGTATTTCTGTTGTTACCACTGCTTTTATTATTACTACTTTTACTGCTGCTGCTGCCGGGACGTTAAATTACAATTGGCTTTTCTTTTGTTTAGTTTTCTGGAAAAGAAAGCTATTGTGGCGTCTTTGTCTGTCCGTCCGCGCCTTTTTCTGCTCGCACTTTTTCTGTCCGCCCTCAGATCTTATAAAACTACTGAGGCTAGAGGGCTGCGAATTGGTATGTTGGTCATCCACCCTCCAATCTTCAAACTTACCAAATTACAGCCCTCTAGCCTCGGTAGTTTTTGTTTTATTCAAGGTTAAATTTAGTCATAATCGTGCTTCTGGCAACGATATAGGACATTCCGCCACCGGGCATTGGTTAAAGTCCCACGGGCCGCGGCTCATATAGCATCAGACCGAGACCACCGAAAGATAGATCGATTTTCGGTGGCCTTGATTATACGCTGTACAGAAAACTCGATTGCGTCGAAGAAACTTTGGCGCACCTTTTACTTTGTTTTTTCTCGTCTATTAACTACAAAGTCCGTTTTGTTTTTTGTTATGTCATTGGTTGGAAGTGTCCCTGATAAAAATGAGTTATTATTTTTTTTTAATCACGTTGGTCTCGAATCACATTTTAAAATGACACTTCCTTTCTCTACAGATGGACCCTGATGCTTGAATGCATTAAAGCATGAAAGTTGCGTCATTTATTATTATTCTTTATTGCATTTTTAAAATTTTATATTTCATAAGTTTCATTTCTTGATATTTGATATAATTTCTTTTAAAAGAATTTTATTTAGTAGAATCAAATCTAAAAATATATATGATTTATTATGATACAAAAGATTTAGTTAAAAATAGTTGAATAACACCTGAAAACTCAAGTAAAAATTACAGTTTACGAAAATTCTATTTTACTTAATCATTTCTTAATCAGTTTTATTTCTCAGTTCATATTTATTCTAACTTTACTTTTATTCAAATTTTCTTACTTTTTTAGTGTTTTCTATATAACTATAAAAAATTTTATTCATATAAATTTTCCTTTATTTTCAGTTATAATGTCAACAAGAATAATTATATATTAGAAGGAAATTGAATTTAAAACCGGAAGCAAAATACGAAATGAAAATATCAGCCCTTTTACGGGCTGTCCAAAACAGAAATAAACACCCAGAGCAAAAACAGCGAAGATAAAAAAACTAGAGAACGAAAAAAACCGAATGAAGAAAATAGATAGGAAAATGAAAAATAGAAAAAAAAAGCGATTGCGAAATGAAACAAATCATCCCACGGGAACCGAAAAAGTAAAACACAGAATATTAGGGAATCGTTTTCTCAGAATTTCCTCTTCTGTAGCATTGTCCTACGTCTTTTGAATCCTACTCCTTTTCTTATTCCTTCTCACCCCCCTCTTTCCTCCCTTCTTCTCAGTCCCTTCTCACTAACTACAATATCTTCAGTGCCGGAGCGATATCCACTGGACAGAAGAAACGCTGGAGAACCTCGCAGTAAAAAATAAGGCCTTCATAGCAGCCGACTGATCAGAGAGGCGGACACTTTGCTATCCGTGTAGACATCCCGGGATTATGTATGTAATCAACGGATAGGTTTGCTTAAAAAGCAAATGGGTGTTACAGACTAAATACACACACAAAACAAAGCCACTACAACACCTTCTAAAAACATAACAAACATCTCACACGTCTCGAACTCTCGACCTACCCGCGCAACAACTTCTCGCTGCTGGGAAGAAAGGGCGTTGGGTTTGGTATGATACATGTAACATACGCTACCGGGGTCTAAGCGATGTCAGGCAGGGCAGCCGATCGAGACTACGGTCTACCCCAAAGCCAAATCAAAAGTCCTTCAAAAGAAGGCATCGTGCTTACCCCATACAAAAATGGGAAAAAAGCACGTTAAAAGAGGAAGAAGAAGAAGAAGATCTAGTTGGTATCAAGAAAATACATTGAGCGCAAATGTTCTGTCATTGAGGTCAGAGTGTAGATTATATATATGAGGCTTTTGTTGTACTCTGTTTTTGTTACCCTCTAGGAATGAGGCAGCTAGTGAGAGAGAGAGAGAGAGAGAGAGAGAGAGAGAGAGAGAGAGAGAGAGAGAGAGAGAGAGAGAGAATATTCTTTCATTAATTCAAAACGAGGAAATTTTAAAACGAAACAGCCCCGTAGTGGGGTAGGGCCGTCAGTGCACCTCACGCGGTGCACTGTAGGCATTACTTAAGGGTCATTGCAGTGTGTCTTAGGCACCTAGCTGCAATCTCTTTCATTCCCTTTACTGTACCTCCGTTCCTATTCTCTTTCTTCCGTCTGACTTTCCACCCTCTCTAACAATTGTTCCATAGTGTAACTGCGAGGTTTTACACCTTTCATACCTTCTTACTGTCAGTTTCTGTTTTAGTGTTGAATGACCTCATAGGTCCCAGTGCTTGACCTTTGGCCTAAATTCTATATTCTGTTCTATTCTAAAGCGAAACAGATAGCCTGCTATTTATTTTATCATTTTAATTAATTCTTCAAATATCACAATCACTGTCAATTTGTGTTTCAGCGCTGAATGACCTCATAGCTCCCAGTGCTTGGCCTGTGGCGTAAATTATATTCTGTCCTATTTTAAAGCGAAACAGGTAGCGTGCTATTTACTTTATCATTTTAATTAATTCTTCGCTGGTTTCATATTACTAGCCAACGTTTTTTTGTTAATTTTACCCAGGTTTCCACGAATGCCCACAGAATAAAAAAAAATACTGATAAAGTTAGCCACAGGCTCGATAAATCAAATCATCATTTTTCTACTAGAATTTTGCAGAGGTCGCAGCCGTGATAATTGGAAAACTGAATGGTTTATCCAATTTTTCACTTCCTCCCCGTCAGGGCGGATTATCGGATTTTTCTTTCTATTTTATCCCGTCCTCCACAAGAATAGCATTCTGTTCTTGGGCTGGAGAAAAAATTGGTTATATTTTAGATTTTTTATTGGGTTTATGGTGCATTCTCGCCGTTCCATGCGTGGAATTCAGTGAAAATCCATCGGGCCGTAGCTGCAACCTGTCGTTTGTTTTACTGTACCTCCTTCCATATTTTCTTTCTTCCATCTTACTATCTTCAACCCTCTCCTAACAATTGATTCATAGTGCAGCTGCGAGGTTTTTCTCCAGTTGCTTTCAAACCGTCTACTGTCAATTTCCGTTTCAGCGCTGAATGATTTCATAGGTCCCAGCGCTTGGGCCTTTGGCCTAAATCCTATATTCAATTCAAGTCGTACAACTGTGCAATAAATCTCTATTGGATTTCTAATTCTCTGCGTGGCATTAACTCCACTTTTGCAGAGCTTTAGGGGGAACGTTGGAGTATTTCACTTCATCATTGGGGGAAGACTCGGTAATGGAAAACTATAAAGGATTTTCCTCAGTATTTTTCCGCTCTCGTTTACCCGAAAACTCTCTGTACAATTTACAGCGTATCTCTCCACCTCCCTTATTGTTTAATTCTATCGGATATTTTTGCATTTTACGTTAACCCCCTTTATTGGAAATCTTTACCGAAAACCCTGTTTCTCTCTCTCTCTTTTTTTTTTTTTTTTTTTTTTTTATACCGCCGTACTTCGCAACACCACCTACTGGGAATCTCTGCTGTGGTACTCTCCTAATCTGAATAATCCAATATAGAAAAACGTTCTAGTTATTTTTTTTTTAGTTTCCTGTCACAGAAAACTATTGCGCCGGCTTTGTCTGTCCGTCCGCACTTTCTCTGTCCGCCCTCAGATCTTAAGAACTACTAAGGCTAGAGGGCTGCAAATTGGTATGTTGATCATCCACCCTCCAATCATCAAACATACCAAATTGCAGCCCTGTAGCCTCGGTAGTTTGTATTTTATTTAAGGTTAAAGTTAGCCATATTCGTACTTCTGGTAACGATTTAGGATAGGCCACCACCGTGCCGTGGTTAAAGTTTCATGTGCCGCGGCTCTAACAGCATTATACCGAGACCACTGAAAGATTAGACCTATTTTCGGCGGCCTTGATTACATGCTGTAGCGGCTGTACAGAAAACTCGATTGCGCCGAGGAAACTTCGTCCTAATTTTTATTCGTATATATTTTACCTTAGTTGCGGGGAATGAGATACTTTCAAAGTACAGTGTCTTCTGTTAGCGAATTATGTATGACTTCCCGTTTATCATTTGGATTTATATAATTATTTTATTTTCTCGTGTTTTCCCTCGGATGAGCAGTTATTTATTCCAGTTATTTTGTATATTTTCGCGACGGTTTTTTTTTCTTCATTCGTTTGAACTTAAGGGATGGAATATTCTGGTATTTTATTTTCTTTTCGTTTGTATGTTTTCTATGCATACCCTCTTCTCTCACAAGTAAAAAAAAGGTTCTCTTAATATATTTTACACAGTTTCATGTTTGAATTGCCCTACATGTGCAAGCGCTATCAACTTACTTGACCAAAAGCGTTTCAGAGGTAAATCTTTTTTTGGGAAACGCTGAACTTTTGTCATCTCGTGGAAGGAGCCTTTTTCCTGTTCATTTTTGATAAGGTTCCAAAACCGTAGAAAAATTAATTCGTGTCTTTTTGACCTTCTACCAGTGGAATCTTTCTTTGCAACATCATTTTGACTCTTTTTCGGAAGTATATCTGTCTCCCATAATATTTTTGGCTTTATTCATGTAATCAGTTTTATACATATTACTCATTTAATCATTTGTATAGATATTACTCATTTAATCAGTTTTGTACATATTCATTTAATCAGTTTTGTACATATTCATTTAATTAGTTTTATACATATTCATTTAATCAGTTGTATACATATTACTCATTTAATCAGTTTTATTCATATTCATTTAATCAGTTTTATGCATATTACTCATTTAATCAGTTTTTCACATATTTATTTAATAATTTGTATAGATATTACTCATTTAATCAGTTTTATACATATTCATTTAATCGGTTTGATACATATTCATTTAATCAGTTTGATACATATTACTCATTTAATCAGTTTTATACATATTCACTTAATCAGTTTTATACATATCATTCATTGAATCAGCTTTATACATATTCATTTAATCAGTTTTATACATACTCATTTAATCAGTTTTATACATATTACTCATTTAGTAAGTTTTATACATATTCACTTAATCAGTTTTATACATATTCATTTAATCAGCTTTATACATATTCATTTAATCAGTTTTATACATATTCATTTAATCAGTTTTATACATATTACTCATTTAATATATATATGCTCAGAAAACATACACATATTACTCATTTAATACGTATATGCTCAGAAAACATAAAAAAAATAAATACCAAAATATTCCATCCTTTAGGTTCAAGCGAATGAAGAAAAAAAAATCTGTCATGAAAATATACAAAATAAATGGAATAAATAAATGCTCATCCGAGGGAAAAACGATAAAATAAAATAATTACTTATAGACAGATGATAAACGGAAGTCATACTCAGTTCATTAAAAGAAAAAACTGTGCTTTGAAAGTATCTCGTTCCCTGCAACTAAGGTAAAATATATACAAGCGAAAATAGGCCGAAGTTTCCTCGGCGCAATCGAGTTTCATACATTTAATCAGTTGTATACATATCAGGACAGATCACTGATGGTTGCTTCATACCACTCAGACATTTTATGAGACTTATCCTGGCTTGGGACTGGCGTGAACTTCGTTAATTGGGCCTAAGTAGACGCTGTCGATCTTGGTGATGCTTGGTCGAGTGTCGTCGCATTTCTGCACTTTGTTGAATCAGTGGTTTCAGATTGCTAATTACTTCGAACCCCAATCTGCTTACGGCACTTAATAATGAGAGACTGTTGGGTAATTGATCTCAGTCTCCGTTTGGGGGAACGAAGATAATTCTCGAACATTCTCTCATTTTGATTCTCTCTCTCTCTCTCTCTCTCTCTCTCTCTCTCTCTCTCTCTCTCTCTCTCTCTCTCTCTCTCTCTCTCTCTAAGGAAAAGTTTTTTTTAACAAGTGCTGTGATGATATTGACTTTTGCCTGAAGCTCTTAGTAGAAACATACGTGCATACATACATACATACTTACACACATACTTAAACACTTACATACGTAATGCTGCATGAAATATCAGCATACACTTATGTATGTGTATATATATATATATATGTATATATATATATATATATATATATATATATATATATATATATATATAAATGAGGACTGTTCATCCTAGAAGGCTTGTGACGTTTCCTGAATAAATATCACCGCTAGATACCATCCAGTTTTAATGAGGTCCTGTCGGTAATTGTATTAATACACAGAACTATTGCGGAAGTGATAAAGTCAATATATATATATATATATATATATATATATATATATATATATATATATATATATATATATATATATATATATATATATAGCCTAACAGTGTAGACTAACAAACATTTTCCAGATGATTTTAATTACATTTTAATTTTTTTCCTTTCGATTTTAACATTGTCCGGCGCCATTACTTTAAACAGTTTCCCCAGTTCTGAATATAGAGATTCGTTATTGGAAGGAAAAGTCCTGGCTAACATGTATTCCATTACCGAGCACTAACATAAACAAGTAAAAAATGTGCCGAAGGAACTTCGGCCTAATCGAGTTTTCTGTACAGCCGCTACAGCGTATGATCATGGCCAACGAAAATAGATCTATCTTTCGGTGGTCTCGGTATAATGCTGTATGAGCCTCGGCCCATGAAACTTCAACCACGGCCCGGTGGTGTCCTGGCCTACATCATTGCCAGACGCACGATTGTCGCTAACTTTAACCTTAAAGAAAATAAAAACTACTGAGGCTAGAGGGCTACAATTTGGTATGTTTGATGATTAGAGGGTGGATGATCAACACTAATTTGCAGCCCTCTAGCCTCAGTAGTTTTTGACATTTGAGGACGGACAGAAAAATGTGCGGACGGACAGTCAAAACCGGCACAATAGTTTTCTTCTACGGAAAACTAAAAAGTAGAGAGATTTTATTGTTATTATGCAAATTTGTCGTAAAAAATCTGGCGCATCGTGTACTGAATTTCCCTTGCAGCATTTAGCCATGAAAATGTGAACGGAAAAAATGATGAGAATTCCTTAAAAATATTTGTTTTTTGTTAAGATTTTTATTTTTAGATTTCAGCAACCAACGAACATAACAGAAATCACAGAGAGAGAAAAGTCTGAATTCCAGTTTGAAATACCCACCGCGCATCGGATGCACACCTCCCAAAACGCACTTACATTGGGTATTTAAGAGGGTCCATTTCATGACGTTTTTAGGTTCGGGGAAAACTCACATGAATTCCATTCCATTCAGCCATTGTTCTCGCTGCCGTATAGCAAACTCATTGGTATAATGCCGTGTTATTGTCCGATGACAAATAGGCGAGCCCTTTTGTGACCGCTGGCAAATGTGACCTCTAAACCCTTGAAAAGAACCTTTCGGCCGCCGGCTCTGTTTGAAAATGCAAATTTTCCATATAAAATTCAGCTCCTTTGTGGCGGCTATGAAGTATGATCTGCGGGACAAAAGTCCGCGGATTTTATTTAGACGGAATATGGACCCCGGGGCCAGAATTGGAGTGCGCTATACCTATCTCAAGCGGAAACGCTTCTCTCTCTCTCTCTCTCTCTCTCTCTCTCTCTCTCTCTCTCTCTCTCTGTGTTTCCTTTGTCTCCTCCTTAGAATATGCACCATACATACGTACATACATACATACATTCGACACAGAAGCCGCGTTTATCAGAGTCACATCTCTTTGTGTGAAAGAAGGACGATTTTTTATTGTCCTTTCGAATGGTAGACAGAGGAGTTCACGCGTGAAGTTTCTTCCTTTTGGGAAGAAGACACACTCATACATAAATACAAACACAAGTATATATATATATATATATATATATATATATATATATATATATATATATATATATATATATATATATATATATATTTTAATACGATGCAATTATTTGTGAACGTCCACAACGTCTGTGCAATAGATTCTAACACAGTCTAATACACTGATCATGTGTGTACGCATGCACCTATATATGTATTGATGTACTCATGCGATTTTGCATTTATTGCCGTCGTAAGATCTGGGTATTTCACTGGGCACCGGAGACGTCTGCAAAAACGAATTATGTATTTGCCCACGTACCCGAAAGGCAGTAGGAAGCTGTTGGTTTCTTTGAATAGACATAAATGGCAATGTATTTATAAAATAAGTCAGCCATCGAAATAAACATAAAACTTTTGCGGTGCACTGTAGGCGTTACTTAAGGTTCTTTGCAGCGTGCCTTCGGCCCCTAGCTGCTTCAACCCTTTTCGTTCCTTTTACTGTACCTCCATTCATATTCTCTTTCTTCCATCTTGCTGTCCACCCTCTCCTAACAATTGTTTCATTGTGCAGCTGCGAGGTTTTCCTCCTGTTACACCTTTCAAACCTTTTACTGTCAATTTCCGTTCCAGCGCTGAGTGACCGCACAGGTCCCAGTTCTTGGCCTTTGGACTAAATTCTTATACAGTTCAATTCAGTTCAATTCTGTGTTAATTATCATGTGACCTTACTTTCAGACAGACAGACAAGACGCACTCGACCAAAACATAACTTACGTAGAGGAATCCATCGATAGGTACAAACTATCCCAGAATGTCCCAGAATTTGTGGATATATTTACCAAACTATCCCGGAATGTCCCAGGATTTGAAGCTATATTTACCAAACTGTCCCAAATTGTCCCAGAATTTGTGGGTATGTTTACCAAACTATCCCAGAATGTCCCAGAATGTGTGGATATATTTACCAAACTATCCCAGAATGTCCCAGAATTTTGTGGCTATATTACCAATCTACCCCAAATGTCCCAGAATTTGTGGCTATATTTACCAATCTGCCCCGGAATGTCCCAGAATTTGTGGCTATATTTACCAAACTCTCCCGGAATGTCCCAGAATTTGTGGCTATATTTACCAAACTGTCCTAGAATTCGTGGCTACATTATCAAACAATCCCAGAATGTCCCAGAATTTTTGGATATATTTACCAAACTATCCGGAATGTCCCAGAATATGTGGCTACATTTACCAAACTATTCCGGAATGTCTCAGAATTTGTAGCTACATTTACCAAACTATCCCAGAATGCCCCAGAATTTGTGGCTACATTTACCAAACTATCCCAAAATGTCCCAGAATTTGTGGCTACATTTACCAATCTATCCCAGAATGTCCCAGAATTTGTGGTTACATCTACCAGACTTTCCCGGAATGTCCCAGAATTTGTGGCTATATTTACCAGTCTATCCCAGAATGTCCCAGAATTTGTGGCTATATTTACCAATCTGCCCCGGAATATCCCAGAATTTGTGGCTACATTTACCAAACTATCCCAAAATGTCCCAGAATTTGTGGCTACATTTACCAATCTATCCCAGAATGTCCCAGAATTTGTGGTTACATCTACCAGACTTTCCCGGAATGTCCCAGAATTTGTGGCTATATTTACCAGTCTATCCCAGAATGTCCCAGAATTTGTGGCTATATTTACCAATCTGCCCCGGAATATCCCAGAATTTGTGGATATATTTACCAATCTGCCCCGGAATATCCAGAATTCGTGGCTATATTTACCAAACTGGCCCTTAATGTCCCAGAATTTGTGGTTACATTTACCAAACTATCCCGGAATATCCCTGAATTTGTGGCTGTACAGGTATTTACCAAACTATCCCAAAATGTCCCAGAATTTGTGGATATATTTACCTGTGTGTAAAGTCGACCAAAATATCAGCTCGAGAGACCGATTGAGCGGCAGGAAATGTTTTGAATTGTTTCGGCGACGCGGATTTACATATGCAGGCCACGAGCAACTCGGAAAAACAAGGGCCTAGCGGAATGCGCAGTTGGCAATACGTCTCTATGAATTGTTCATCGGGGACATATTCCGCGTTTACGGAAATCTGGCTAAAAATGGCACACACACACACACACACACACACACACACACACACACACACACACACACACACACACACACACACACACCATTGCGCCGGACAGTCGGGTAGCAATTGACTCGCTGTTCCAGATACGTTGGAGTTTGCTTTGAGTTTGCTTGAATTGGGACTATGGAAAGCTTTCGGTCGACAGCATATGATATTAATGACTACTACGGAGTGTTGTACATGTTTACTGTGTAGGTAATATGAAGAATGCTATACACATATAAGTATAGATACTATATAAATATATTATATATATATATATTTATATACATATATATATTTATTTAATTATTTATATATGTACAAAGCGTCGTGAAAACTCTACAGGGGTTACTTCACACTGTATATATGTATATGAATATATATGTATGTACATTATATTAAACAAATCATTTATAACTAACTAACTAACATTAAATACATACATATATACATATATATATATATATATATATATATATATATATATATATATATATATTATATTTTACGTATATATATATATATACAAAAAGGGCGAAGAATTAGAAAGTTAAGAGGGCATATTATATATATATATATATATATATATATATATATATATATATATATATATATATAAATATATATATATACTCACACACACGTTACGCACACATACATATATATGTGTGTGTGTGTATAAAATAGAAGACAAAGAGCATTGTCACAGGTCCATTTAAACTTCTGAATTGTGGATGAACTCGAGAGCAGAAAGCTTCTACAACGCTTTATAATATATATATATATATATATATATATATATATATATATGTATATATATATATATATATATATATATATATATAATATAAATATATATGTGTGTGTGTGTGTGTGTGTTTTATTTGTATGTCCGCGCGCGCGTGATAACTAATTACTTTTTATATATCTTCTGCATGGGAAACAATATTCCTTGGGAATTCAATATAGTGTGATATCGAACTATGTCTTGTAGTCATTTCAATTCGGGCAACTCCGAATGCAGTTCAACGCATTTGAAGTTGCAAGTAAATTGTTAACCGAGTGTCCGGCACAATTGGTTTTCCATTTATTCATACATACATGCATACATATATATATATATATGTATGTATATATGTATGTATATATATCTATGTATGTGTGTATATATGTATGTATATAAACTGAGTTTAGAGTGATGGAAGACTCCACCGAATGATCTTGGTGCAATCAATGGTATTTGCAAATTTACCAGATATGAACATTTTCATGTCGTTTTGAGTTTGCCTTCCATGGGCGGTATGTAATGAAAAAGAGGAACTATGGAATT
>JANJGK010005892.1:0-41705 GCA_039081455.1 Macrobrachium rosenbergii
ATGGCTACAGGATGCATGTACCTACATTTCTTATTAAACATACATCCATTTCCTTCTTTCCAGTTTCCAATTTCTACATATTTTTGGATGTAGAGAGAGAGAGAGAGAGAGAGAGAGAGAGAGAGAGAGAGAGAGAGAGAGAGAGAGAGAGAGAGCACCGGATGCCGGAGACGTATCACCTGGTCAGTCTATGATACCGGCCACACCAGTAGGGGTACACGAGCTAATAATAATAATAATAATAATAATAATAATAATAATAATAATAATAATAATAATAATGAAATCGGTCAGGGAGACGTTGCGAGCTTCTAGGCCTAATAGGTGTCGGTGGTTGAGAGAGAGAGAGAGAGAGAAAGAGAGAGAGAGCGAGAGGAGGAAAAGGGGAGAGAGAGAGAGAGAGAGAGAGAGGAGAGTGAGAGAGAGAGAGAGAGAGAGAGAGAGAGAGAGAGAGAGAGAGAGAGAGAGAGCACCGGATGCCGGAGACGTATCACCTGGTCAGTCTATGATACCGGCCACACCAGTAGGGGTACACGAGCTAATAATAATAATAATAATAATAATAATAATAATAATAATAATAATAATAATATAATAGTAATAATAATAAAATAGTTTTACAAAGCTCCCACGTGACGCTCAGGCAAGTAACCATGGGGGTGGGGGGAGCCCTCCTGAAAAGGCGGATGCAGTCCACATTGGAGTAGGCGGAGGAAGAGGAAGTTGAGGTAGTATGTTAACTCCTCCCTCCTCCTCCTCCTCCTCCTCCCCCTCCTCCTCCTCCTCCTCCTCATCCTCCTCTTGTAATCTTTGTAATGAAAAGACCTGCACTTAGGCGTTAGACCTAAGCTTAGTGTCTGTAGCTTGTATCCGTAAAACCCTGGATTATTATTATTATTATTATTATTATTATTATTATTATTATTATTATTATTATTATTATTATTATTATTATTATATAAAGAAATGTTGGCATTATAGATTTGGCGAAATTTGGAATGTAGAACGAGAAGATACACGGACATCATCTTACTATATCTACTTAACAAAGATTCCAGGAGGGGAAGAGAGAGAGAGAGAGAGAGAGAGAGAGAGAGGGGAGAGAGATTTGCAGTTAGGTGTGACTTTTCCTTCTTGAACGTCAAGAACGTCCAGGTTTCTGTTCATCGTTTTCGTAAATGAACAGACCACCATCTTTCTTTCGTACTCGTTTTTGGCCAGTTCACTTCGTTTCAATGTCCTTCCTGTCTGTCTGCTTCTGTCTTGTATATCTGTTCACATGCGCTGTCTGTCTGTCCGTCTGTGTGTCTGTAGCTCTGCTGAGTTCTGGTGTGGACCTTAATAGCGGCGTGTATGCGTTCGTCGAAAGACTTTATGAAAAATCGTAATTTAAAGTCGTAATTCAAACGGCATTACTATGGTCGATCGTCTGTCTGGTCGAGACGCCTTGTGTGTGCGTCTCTCTCTCTCTCTCTCTCTCTCTCTCTCTCTCTCTCTCTCTCTCTCTCTCTCCACCCAGTTTGAAACATAGGCCTACAATGGAAACTCAACTTTCGGTGATGAAAAATATTATGAAAATTGATTAACTTGGAAATATATATGGTCGTCATACATTAAGTAGGTAGCAAAGGTCAGGCTTGACCTCCCGTGTCACGGGATTTAACCCCCATTGAACCCCCTACCCCCCAATTTTTTAACTGCTTTCGGAGGGAGCGAAAGCTGAATCATTACATACGTTTGGCAACGCTGTTTTGCTGCACCTCCTGACACCTCAATAAATCGTGTCCTGACTGATAACTCTCTCTCTCTCTCTCTCTCTCTCTCTCTCTCTCTCTCTCTCTCTCTCTCTCTCTCTCTCTCTCTCTCTCTACCTTCTTCGGTTCACAGGAGAGCAACAGAGTCTCTCTCTCTCTCTCTCTCTCTCTCTCTCTCTCTCTCTCTCTCTCTACCTTCTGCGGTTCAAAGGAGAGCAACAGAGCTTCAGAAAATGGAAGGACATGAACACTTAACACTGTCATGTGTCCCTATCATAGCAAGTATCTCTCTCTCTCTCTCTCTCTCTCTCTCTCTCTCTCTCTCTCTCTCTCTCTCTCTCTCTCTCTCTCTCTCAGTTGCGGCTACCATAATAATGATTAATATAAAGTTTAGCAGACATTAGGTAAATGTAAGGAGGGACAAGTAAAAAGACGAATATAATAATTATAAAAATCAGCGTGACTCAGTCAGAGGAAGCAGGCCATGGCGGTTGTAAAAAGGTTTACGCCTACTTGATTCAGCCTGCAGCAGCAGTTTTGACTCACTTATTACTGATGAATATGACGAATGATTTATTAGGACCTTTCGATTAATACGAATATTTATATATACGTCCTCAATCGCCCATCATTACTATCTAATAATAATGACGCGTAGACCAAGCTAAATTAGACATTAGGTCCATTTATTTACCTGAAAAGGAATGAATTATTATTTAATCATAACTTTTATAGTTTTACTTAACGTTAATAATAAATCCGTTTATTCAATCGAGTGGTTGGGAATTAGTTCCTAACAAAAAGAAGTCATTATTATTCTCTTCATAAATCACTTGGGTCTTCAAATTGTTCATTCTTCTTCCACATTCGGTTTCTTTTATTTGATATATTATACGCCTTTGTGATCGTCATTCAATGCTCTTTCACTTTGTTTCACTTTGTTTGGTTTCATGTAGAGCCCTGTGGCACAGGGAGAATTCCCTCCCTGGCGGGCCCCCCCTTTTACCTCTTCAAAATAAGGTGCTTCTTATATATATATATATATATATATATATATATATATATATATATATATATATATATATATATGATATATATATATATATATATATATTTATATGTTTCCTGGTGCAGGTGGATCTTATGACTCCACAATTATTACTTTACTCGAAAATGGCCTTGTAAGATACCCAGGACATATAAAACACAAACAAAAAAGAGAAGTACACGGAGCGGAGGGCTCTTCACTAGGGGAAGTGCGTGAAACACGTGGATATAAAAATAGTTATATTTGATAGCACACAAGGTCAAAAGGAAAATTAACTGAAAATACGGTAAATTACTGCCATAGAAGTCCTCCCGAAGGGGGGGAGCTTGGGAATGCCAGGAACACGGACCAAGGATAATTCTGCTACAGGCGTCTTTCTGAAACGATATTTGGACCCACGTTACACATCTAATGCTGGAATTTGGGGATTGAATTACTCGGGGGTGCACTGAAGGCGCCAAGGACTCCCCGAGGCGTTACTTGTGACTCAGAGGAAAGAAGCTGTGAACATGTGGGCCTGGCTTGAACCAAGGAATATCAGGGAACACAAAGTTATAGGCCCAGAGATTAATAAATGCAAAAGGGCTAAGTAATCGTGACTAGCAACTCGTTTTGGGTACATTACCACATTTGTAGGGGCGCAGGGATGACGACGTCTTCTGCCGAGAAACATGTGTGGGAGCGTGGACAAATGGTAGCCTCCCTCTTCAAGGTATTTCTTCAAGTCGTAGATTGGGGCGGAAAAGGGCGCCCTTGGGATGATGAAAAGGCCGCCGTTCAATGTCAGCTCGCGTTTGGAAGACTTGCAATCCCCCTTGCAGTCTTCTAAGGCCACGTGGAATGGAACACGGGGCACACAGGGCGGCGATGGGATCCACTTGGCGGCGAGCGGAAGAGGAGGGCAGGGGCAACAGCCCGAGACTGGACTTGTTCTCGGCTTAAACTAGCGAGCGCGTGTGAGGGAGAGCTGTCCTGGCCCTGACCTTATATTGCTTCTGGACAGGGGTAGGGGGGGGGGGCGATGTCCTGACTCAGGTCGCCGACCCGGATATCATAGAAAACGATTTTCTTTCCCTGTACCAAAGAAAACAGTGCAAAGCCAGTTTACTGTCCCCAAACTATTATATTTTCTCTGAGCCCCCTATTACCCCGACCTTCAAAGGTTCAAACCAACCCAAAGCAGGGAAGGAGAAGAGTTTCCTAGCGGATTTTGGCGCTACTCTTTACAGCTCCCCTGGCAAGATAATATTCACACCTATAAACGGGTGCGAATATTGACAAAAGCAAAAATGAGCGAAGAAAACGTTCGACTTTATTCTATCTTTTACTTTGCTACAACCTTTACTTTACTTTATTTGTAAAACTCTGATGCCACACTAATCAATAACAAACTGAAGGTTTACTTTAGGAGCAGAGTGCAATTTAGAATATACAATAAAAGGGTAAACTTGCTTGCAAATTAATTATTGCTCAAATACTTCCTAAGTACTGTTTCTACCCATTCTTTATTCGATTTACTTTACTGGGGTAATAAGGCGCTCAAAAGAAAATAAACAAAGAACACTTCAAAATTTCAAAATAACAACAACAAAATAAAACATACAAGGCAGAATTTAAAAGGAAACAAATGTAAACCCACTGATTCCTTAATGCTATCCTGGAATTACAGGCATGCTATTACTTGTGCCTTGAAGAGGCGGCATTCGTGACAATACACTGTAGGTATTAAATAATATCCCCTTTACCAAAATTGTAATAATAGAATTCAATTCTTCTTTTCAATCGACCTCCAATTGTTCACAAGCTCGACGAGCATAACTAATATTTCCCACGAACGCTAATCTGAAGGGACAAGAACTTGACAGCTGTGAGGCAAAGAGATTATTCGCAGGTTTTAACTCGCCAACTTAAATGACGCTAAATTTTTACGTCTGCAGCTTACAACTCGGGTGTAAGCTATAAATAGACTACTCGACGTATGAATGGGAGGATAAACAAATGAAGGGGAAAATGGACAGGGCTAACATTCTCCACAGGAATAACTCAACAAAAAAAAATGTAAATAAAAAAAAAGGAAACTACACAGAACAACAACGAAGGATATTACTTCATACTAAAGGGTGGGCCGCACCGCGGTGATTAAAAAAGGCAACGTTAAAATTCGTAAGGGCAGGAGTCTTGTGACTCAAGATTCGTTAAAAAAAAGGAAAGATTAAATGCAAAAGTAAATAATATACGTAGAAAATAAAGGATATCAGAGTGAGGTATTTATGATTTACTTCTTTATCTAACTTCCGTCGCCAACAGACGACGGTCAGAGCTAACTCTCAGCCCAAGGGCGGGGAAAGAAAACCCAAAGGGCGCGACCCCTTCAGGAAGAGGTGACACGCCTGCCTTGTGCCAAAGGACGGGCGTAAGGGCGTGCCACTTCCCACTCTGTCTCTCTTACTGCTTCAAAAATAAAATTATTTATACATTTCAAAAGGGGATGATATCCCATATATTAACTGCCGCTTGCGGTGGTAAGTAAGGGAAAGTGTGAAGGAAAGATCGATAGAGAAGGATGAGGGATAGAAATTCCAAAGGAAAGGAAGAAGATAGCGGAAGGCCTTGACATCCTCTCCTGGATGAAAGGTGCCAAGACGTTCAAAGATGAAGATGGGGGCCCTATGCCAAGTTTGCACAGGGGCCAGAAGAGCTCGGGGCTCCTTGTGGACTACCTGCGATCGCCCACACCCGTGGTAACTCCGCCGCGAACCTCTCCTCCTTGGACCGTTGTCCTTGGCCGGGGAATCGGAGGGCCCGAGGCCAAAGGGCGGCAAGGGGTGCCATCTGGGTCAGCTGCTGCGACAATTGACCCAGGAATTTTGTTCGCCATCTCGGACATTAACCGGCGCAGATCGCAGAGTTCATCGGCCCAGGAAGGCGGGGCAGAATCATGACTCGCGGAAGAATCTGCGGCGGGCGGCGAGAGAGAGGGGACGGCCGGAGGGGGGCGGGGTCGACTTGCTTGCAGGGGTGACCAGCTCAGGCACTGACATTGGCACTGGCGCTGGTGGCGATGTGGTGGTGGTCTCGTCTGTCTGGACGGACGGAGACTGGCACTGCTCAGTGCGCCGAAGGGGCACTGGCAGAGGAGCTGAAGGCCGAGATTCTCCTGAAGGGAGATCTGGCTGAGGCCTCGGCACTGGCACGGATGCCGTGCCGGGCACTGGACTCGGATTTGGATGATTTATTGGGGAATGGGGACCCCGGAATGGTGGTGGCTTGAAATGGGACGTAAAGTCTTGGCCCAGGAGGACGTCATAGTCTCCTGGAATGTGTTTCGCTACGGCGAGACGAAGGGTCCTGGCTCTGTGGGGTCGGGTGACCCTCAGTTGGACCGTAGGGAGGATCATTTTAAAATTGTTAATGCCCTCAATGGTGACGAGCTTGCGTCGGTCTATTATAGCTCCATAGGGAACTTTGTCCCTCCTTATGAGGGAAATTTGCGCGCCAGAGTCGTCAAATGCCTTGACCTGGCGTGCTGAGTATTTACCTCGAGGAGGTGCCACATAGATGGGACCCTCGGCAGGAGGGCCTAAGGACTCGGGATTCGTTACTGCCAGGGCGACGGCGGGAGTTCCTGCCTTATTATTTGTAGGGCATTTTGCCCATGAGGAAGAGTGGCCATAAACCTTGCACGCCGTGCAAAAGGTTTGGCTGAAATCTCTTCGCACTGCCCCGGCAGAGGGCGCAGGCGACTTATTAGGGGGCTGTCCGGGAGAGAGAGACGCGGGTGGTTTACTGCGGCATTGCTCCTTGGCATGCCCGATCTTTTTACAGAACCCGCACACAACGGGCTTCTGTGATTGCCCATTCTTCGGCGGAGGGGCACCCGAAAGGAAGGCAGGTGGAGTAATTTTGCGCTGGAGGGAGCTCTCCTGGGGGTGATGAGTATCCCAGGAGTCGGCGATGCGACAGCATTCCACCAACGTCGTAGGCTCCCTCTCGGCGACGTGCGTGGCGAGGGCCGGAGGGGTGTAGAGTAGAAAGTGCTCTATTTTTATCTGTTCGATTGCCTCGCTGAGGGTCGTAACCCCCACGGACTCGAACCATTTGGCACGGGCACGCTCGGACTGGTAGGCCCAGTCTGCCCAGGTCTGGTTGGCTTCTTTCACTTGCCCTCGCCAGCGCCTCCTCCAGCGTTCAGGGGTTATCTCGTACGCCTTTGCGATAGTCTGGCGTACGACCCCCCAATTTTCCTGCTCCTCCGGCGGGAGGGCTTTGTAGGCAATCAAGGCCTTCCCTCCAAGGAACTTGCCCAACACCAGGGAGAGTTCGGCTGCACTCAGGGGGCAGGCCTTTAAAACTGTCTCGGCGCTGTCGAGCCACACCTCGGGCTCGGCCTCCGTCCACTTCGGCATGCAGGCGAGAGCCTGGCTGAAGGCACTCATCCCCTGGGGGGCAGGGGGAGGCGAAGGGCCACTCTGTTGCAGCATGGCGAGTTCATGGGCACGCTGCTTGTCCCTTTCCTGTCTCTCTGCTGCTTCTCGTCTCTCCTGAGCCTGTCTTTCTGCTTCTCGTTCCAGCCTTGCGGCTTCTTCTCGTCTCTCCTGAGCCTGTCGTTCGGCCTGTATGGCGTCCATCCTCTCCTGTACCCAGTCTCTTAGTTCTCTCCCGGAAAGGCCGAGTTCCTTCCCTGAGGACATGAAGAACTTGAAATCCTCGCTCGGCTGAGACCTTGTCGACATTTTGCAGGCGGGAGAGGACGCTAGTAGCACACAGAATTAATTTCCCAGAGCTGTGGGAATCTTGGACCCTTTTCCAAAGGACATATGATTGGTCTCCCGATTTACCGACGGAGCGGGCTGATTGGGGACGATGAATTAGCAATGATTGGTCTCCCGATTTACCGACAGAGCGGGCTGATTGGGGACGATGAATTAGCAATGAGTGGTCTCCCGGTTTACCGACGGAGCGGGCTGATTGGGGACGATGAATTAGCAATGAGTGGTCTCCCGGTTTACCGACGAAGCGGGCTGATTGGGGACGATGAATTAGCAATGATTGGTCTCCCGGTTTACCGACGAAGCGGGCTGATTGGGGACGATGAATTAGCAATGATTGGTCTCCCTATTTACCGACGAAACGGGCTGATTGGGGACGATGAATTTAGCAATGATTGGTCTCCCGATTTACCGACGAAGCGGGCTGATTGGGGACGATGAATTAGCGATGATTGGTCTCCCGATTTACCGACGGAGCGGGCTGATTGGGGACGATGAATTAGCAATGATTGGTCTCCCGATTTACCGACGAAGCGGGCTGATTGGGGACGATGAATTAGCAATGATTGGTCTCCCGGTTTACCGACGAAGCGGGCTGATTGGGGACGATGAATTAGCGATGATTGGTCTCCCGATTTACCGACGGAGCGGGCTGATTGGGGACGATGAATTAGCAATGATTGGTCTCCCGATTTACCGACGAAGCGGGCTGATTGGGGACGATGAGTTAGCAATGATTGGTCTCCCGATTTACCGACGAAGCGGGCTGAGTGGGGACGATGAATTAGCGATGATTGGTCTCCCGATTTACCGACGGAGCGGGCTGAGTGGGGACGATGACTTAGCGATGATTGGTCTCCCGATTTACCGACGAAGCGGGCTGATTGGGGACGATGAGTTAGCAATGATTGGTCTCCCGATTTACCGACGAAGCGGGCTGATTGGGGACGATGAATTTAGCAATGATTGGTCTCCCGGTTTACCGACGGAGCGGGCTGATTGGGGACAACGAATTAGCAATGATTGGTCTCCCGATTTACCGACGAAGCGTGCTGATTGGGGACGATAAATTAGCAATGATTGGTCTCCCGATTTACCGACGAAGCGGGCTGATTGGGGACGATGAGTTAGCAATGATTGGTCTCCCTATTTACCGACGAAGCGGGCTGAGTGGGGACGATGAATTAGCGATGATTGGTCTCCCGATTTACCGATGGAGCGGGCTGATTGGGGACGATGACTTAGCGATGATTGGTCTCCCGATTTACCGACGAAGCGGGCTGATTGGGGACGATGAGTTAGCAATGATTGGTCTCCCTATTTACCGACGAAGCGGGCTGAGTGGGGACGATGAATTAGCGATGATTGGTCTCCCGATTTACCGACGAAGCGGGCTGATTGGGGACGATAAATTAGCAATGATTGGTCTCCCGATTTACCGACGAAGCGGGCTGATTGGGGACGATGAGTTAGCAAGGATTGGTCTCCCAAGGTAACGACAAACGGGCTTACTTGGGGACTGAATGGAAAATGAATTGGTCTCACCAACGGACCGACGACACGGATTTATTGGGGACATGAATAGAATATATGGGCGCCCGGGAATTTCCGCACAGACGACGTCTGATCAGCGAGGGCGCTAGTTTTACTGACTTATGGGAGAAGTGTAATTCTCAAGGGCAATTAGGTGGGTGGCCATCCCACATTCACAACAGATAGGCAACACACGCAGCCGTAGTAACAGCACAAAACAAACACACACAAAAAAACAGAACAATACAGAACATATAATGCCAGACCCCCAATAATGCAAAACAATTTGGTAGAGCGAAGCAAATCAAACAAACAAATGTTTTCCTAACTGGGCCATGGAATGGACGGTCAAGGCCGTCTGCGCCAAATGAATGAATGACATAAACACGGTTGTTGACCCTTTTCGTCCTGGGCGTATAATATACGCTTTCGCTCCTATTTCTAAAACGAGAGAGAGAGAGAGGGTAAAAATGCGTCAGCAATGCTAATCTGACTTTCGAACACGTGGTTGACGTTGAGGTCTCGCGCCTATATCTAATGATTCGGTTTCGAAATCACTCGTTTCTACAGGAGGAATATGCGCACTATTCCTTTAATGATTTATCACCTGTATAACCTAATTGAATGACATGCAAGCCGCGTGCAAAGGCTTCCAAAGCTAAGTTTTCGGCGATTCTCTCTCTCGTTTTCCTCGGACATGCGCCCTACTATAAAAAAAATTCCTAGGACTAGTCACGTTTTCTACAGCGTCCTACGCTAAATAAACACAGTTTACTTACGCAGAATTTCCTTGGCCTGTTGCGCTGGCTTTTCAAAGGTTCGTAATCTGTCTCGTATCCAGCTTAGCTGAGCTAATTGCTGATTTCACAAATTGCAACACAAACAACAAAGGGGAAGAGGGGGGGGGGGATGCAATCATTACGAGAATCACTGGTCAGGTCGCCATTTTTATATGTTTCCTGGTGCAGGTGGATCTTATGACTCCACAATTATTACTTTACTCGAAAATGGCCTTGTAAGATACCCAGGACATATAAAACACAAACAAAAAAGAGAAGTACACGGAGCGGAGGGCTCTTCACTAGGGGAAGTGCGTGAAACACGTGGATATAAAAATAGTTATATTTGATAGCACACAAGGTCAAAAGGAAAATTAACTGAAAATACGGTAAATTACTGCCGTAGAAGTCCTCCCGAAGGGGGGGAGCTTGGGAATGCCAGGAACACGGACCAAGGATAATTCTGCTACAGGCGTCTTTCTGAAACGATATTTGGACCCACGTTACACATCTAATGCTGGAATTTGGGGATTGAATTACTCGGGGGTGCACTGAAGGCGCCAAGGACTCCCCGAGGCGTTACTTGTGACTCAGAGGAAAGAAGCTGTGAACACGTGGGCCTGGCTTGAACCAAGGAATATCAGGGAACACAAAGTTATAGGCCCAGAGATTAATAAATGCAAAAGGGCTAAGTAATCGTGACTAGCAACTCGTTTTGGGTACATTACCACATTTGTAGGGGCGCAGGGATGACGACGTCTTCTGCCGAGAAACACGTGTGGGAGCGTGGACAAATGGTAGCCTCCCTCTTCAAGGTATTTCTTCAAGTCGTAGATTGGGGCAGAAAAGGGCGCCCTTGGGATGATGAAAAGGCCGCCGTTCAATGTCAGCTCGCGTTTGGAAGACTTGCAATCCCCCTTGCAGTCTTCTAAGGCCACGTGGAATGGAACACGGGGCACACAGGGCGGCGATGGGATCCACTTGGCGGCGAGCGGAAGAGGAGGGCAGGGGCAACGGCCCGAGACTGGACTTGTTCTCGGCTTAAACTAGCGAGCGCGTGTGAGGGAGAGCTGTCCTGGCCCTGACCTTTTATTGCTTCTGGACAGGGGTAGGGGGGGGGGGGGCGATGTCCTGACTCAGGTCGCCGACCCGGATATCATAGAAAACGATTTTCTTTCCCTGTACCAAAGAAAACAGTGCAAAGCCAGTTTACTGTCCCCAAACTATTATATTTTCTCTGAGCCCCTATTACCCCGACCTTCAAAGGTTCAAACCAACCCAAAGCAGGGAAGGAGAAGAGTTTCCTAGCGGATTTTGGCGCTACTCATTACAATATATATATATATATATATATATATATATATATATATATATATATATATATATATATATATATATATATATATATATATATATATATATATATATATATATATATATATATATATATATATATATATATATATATATATATATATATATATATATATATATATATATATATATATATAATATATATATATATATATATATATATATATATATATATATATATATATATATATATATATATATATATATAATATATATATATATATATATATATATATATATAATTTTTTTTTTTTTTTTTTTTTTTTCTAATTGTCTTTCAGTGTTTTCTCGTCAATATCGTAGCTCCTGCAGGATAGGAGAGTCTTTAGTTCCCTTTTTTTATTTGCTTTCTTCTTGTATTAAATTGCATGGAAGATTATTAGTCAAGTTCATGATCCGTATTATTTTTCACCTTTGACACATTCTTTATATCCTGTGCACTTATTGCCATCATATGTTTTATTTTTAGTATCACCATGGCCTTCCTTTACTCAATTTTTACACTTGAAGATGCTGCTATATAGCACATTCATTTGATTTGTGATTTTCACCACATCTAGTCTAAGCAAGCTTGGGCATTTCTACAATTTGCTGCGCTGTGACCAAATTCCTGACATTTATAGCATTGATTGATAGGGCATGTAAGTAACAGTCGAATATTTTGCAACGGCTATATAGTGTACACAGTTTGTCACCTCTATCATAGATAGCCCTTCGTATTTGTGATGTGCATTTGATGATGCAGTTTTTATATTTGTCATCTTTGGCTGTCATTTCCTTTACAATTTTCAGGTGGCCATTTTCGGAAATGAGGTCACCTGTCCATGGATTTTTCTTTGCAATGTTATCGACAATGTCATCTTCGTCCTTCGGGACATAGACTACTTTTATTTTTGGTTTAAGTTTACCCTTCTCGTTTACTGATATGTTGTTGATATTCTGAATCTGCATTTTTGCCTTTTCTGAGTTTTTCCTGTCTGGAAATCTTACAAATAAGTAAGTGTCCATCTCTTGTCGTTTTCACCTGTTCAATTGGCGCCGTTATTTGATTCAATTTGTCTCTTTTCATTAGCTGCTGTGCTCTCTTCGTTTGTAGACTTGATCAGAAGCACTTTTTTGTCTTAATGACTCAGCAGACGTTTTATCCATGTTTGTCATGGTCTTTACCCCTTTCTCAACGTTGTCAATTTTGTTTTGGATTTCATCTATGCTGATCATGACGTCACCAGCTTTCTGAACCGAATCCTGAATCAACTTTGTTAATGCCTCTGTGTTTCCTTTTATTTCTTCAAGTTCATCTTCGATGAGTTTTTTGTGTGTTCTTTCTTCAGGCCTCTTGCAATTATTACAGATGTACAATATGTTCTCACTGCCAAGTATGGCTGAGTCTCTGGGCTCTATACCGGAGCATCCGTAATGAAACCAAGTGTCTGTACAAGTATCACAGCAAGTTCCTTCATCATCGACTTCTCCAGAGCAATGTCCGCAGGTTGCTGACTCTCTCGATTGGGGTTGACTCAGCTTTCTCCAGTACTTTCTTTAGAGTTGCATCGTTACTACCTGCTGCATTGATAATTATGAGAAAATGTTCGTATGATAGACTGATATTCCCTTTACTTGATTTAATTTCTGTAGTGCTTATTTTCTCTTTTTCCTTCTTCTCACGGTCAGTTTCTGAATATACTCGTATATGCCATGGCGTGCGTGAGTCACAAATGGTTTTGTTGGACGTCCCTATATTTCAGGAGGTTGAAGCCGCTTTTTATGCCTTGTGAGTGTTATTTTTATGATATTTACTTACTCCAGTGTTCTGGGATGTTATAGTTATCATTTTTGGAGTCATAGCATGGTGATAAAGTTGGCCAAGAGATCTTTGTCTATGCGTCCCGTGTGTAGTCATGATGCTTCATGGGGTTGGGGGGGGGGGGGGGGGGGCATGGCGTCTGAATCGAACCCTTATTTGTTTCCAAATGGAATCCCCCCAGTCTCTTTATATGCAGCGTCGTATGATTTAATTAGTCAATGCGTCTGTCTTTCCCGGACGTCTTGCGTCGTAACTTTTTGGGGCAACTCGGAGTCACTGGGCTGCGCAGTTGACGCAAAGACGCTCTCTCTGATGCGTCATTTGGGCAAAGTGCCCTGTTTCTGTTTTATTTTTCACATTAAAATTTTGATGGCCGCTGAAGGGGTGTGTGTGTGTGTGTGTGTGTGTAGCGCAACCCTTAATATATTAATTTTAAAATAGAACATGTCTGGCGTAGGCACTACCATTTAGTATATATTCATTAAAGATTTGTCATTTATTTTATATATTAAGTATATATATTTAAATATAAAATTTTTATATTTTTTATGGTTTTTATCTAATATTCTTTATTTTTTACGTTCATATTTTACCACTTGAATTTTACTAGGACAGTATGTTATCATTCAGATTTTCATTATCAGTCACATCATTAATTGATATATTTCATCTTCATCCCTGCACTGAATAATCTAATGGGTTCAGGACATAAATTTCATAGTCAATCAATCAATGACAACAATTCCTACGTATATATAACTTTATTTTTTAAACTCTAACTAGTGGGGAAGTTTTAGTCAGTGATGACGTCATCTTGATATTTATTTCATGATTCCATTGTGCACTGGTGGAAATATTGGAACGTATGGATATCCCATAGAGCTCTTCTGAGTGCAAAGCGAATTTAAATTACTGAAGTGGAAGAAGCTTTGGTGAATTTACCCACTTCTTATTGGGAGCTTTTATGTCCAATGTCACTCCACTAGTCTTAATGAAAAGTGCCCCATAGGACAAACTTACTGCCCATTCAGTGCCTCGAATATATGGGGCATTTCTGTACTGTTTAGGGGTGTGTAGGGTAGGCCAAAGAATGGGAAGGCTGGCTATCTGTCTGTTGGATCAGAATTTCTAAGTTATGATTCCTTTTAAGCACAGACGTTATTCCACATTAATATGCTTTTTTTTACTTGCAAGGAATTTAGCACTAGATATTCTACGAGAAAGTTGACAAGTGGAAGACATATTTAAGAATTGTAACTATTGGAAGCGAAGTGTAAATAAAGATGCGCATGAAAGTTGCATAGGCCAATTTTATACCAACAGTTAATGTAAAGCCTCTCCCCTTTTTAAGAAGTATACAGAAGTGAAAGACATGATATAATTATATATATATATATATATATATATATATATATATATATATATATATATATATATATATATATATATATATATATATATATATATATATATATATATATATATATATATATATATATATATATATATATATATATATATATATATATATATATATATATATATATATATATATATATATATATATATATACAGTATATATATATATATATATATATATATATATATATATATATATATATATATATATATATATATATATATATATATATATATATATATGTATGTATATATATATACTAATCCTTCGTTGTAACTAAAATATAAACCCTAAGGATTTTCTGTAACGGTAAACCACAGTCTCGAGGTTTTTGGAGAGTTTAGGTACCTGGGATTTTAATCCCTATTTTTTTTTTACCTTTTTTTGTTTTGAGAACCCCAGAATAGTTCATGATGTCAGGAGTTATATAGAAGTCTGTAATTATACCTAAGGTTTATATATAATGGGCATAGGTTTGGTTTAAAGAATTCGTCCTAACTGCAATGTACTTGATGTAAACCAGTGCTTCAGTCCATTTCAAGTAATGAAGTTCATGGCATGAACAGACAGTATATTTTAACTCTATATCAGCTGGATAAATCCCAGTGAAGTAACTAAATTGACCCAAAACAAGTATTAGTTAGTCATGACAGTTTTTTGAAATCACTTTTATATTTTGTACAGTATTTTGGTCAATTTCAATGTACAAAGTTTATGTTGCATTAGGCAGGTCACTTTTATAGTTTTCAAGTCTGTTGGAAGTTCAGAGAGCAAAGGTTAGGTAGGTAATGTTGATGTAACTAGTAAATGATTTGAGTTGGCCCATGGGGGATCTTGATGAGTTCCGAGTCAGTAGTGAAGCTAGTTATTTTGATGCCCAAGTATTAAGAATTGAGAAAATGAATGAAGATAAAGACCTCATAGAATTTTGAATGAAACTACTAATTTGTTTTACTGTATGTTTGAAGTGTGTCAGTAGACTCAAGGGAATGAGGTTTGAATGTTAAGTATTCGGTATTTTATGGCAATGCTTGAGCTGAGTGCTGTTTTGAAGCGCTTTTGTAGGGAGATTCTTTTGATAAATTGTAGGCTTGAGATTGGAAATGAGAGAACTTGGGGACCGTAGGAATATAGTGCCATCAGTGCACCTCATGTGGTGCACTGTAGACATTACTTAAGGGTCTTTGCAGCGTCCCTTCGCTCCCTAGCTGCAGCCTCTTTCATTCCTTTTACTGTACCTTCGTTCATATTCTCTTATTTCCATCTGACTTCCACCCTCTCCAACAATTGTTTCTTAATGCAACTGCGAGGTTTTTCTCCTGTTACACCTTTCAAGCCTCCATACTGTCAAGTTCTGTTTTCAGCAGTGAATGACCTCATAGGTACCAGCGCATGGCCTTTGGCCTAAATACTATACAGTATTCTGTTCTATTCTATACTGTATTCTTGGGAACGTGTGTTGGTGTGGTGGGTAGTGTTGAGTAAGTGGCCTGGATTTAAATTTTTTTGGGAAGTGGGTTTCTTAGAATGCTTTTGGGGAGGATTTTGGGGGATGATATTTTGGGGGTGGGGGAGGTTGGGAGGGAGTGATCTTTGAATGTTAGGCTAATTCGTAGGGAAACCATTGATGTTGGTAGGGGAAATAGGCACTCCTTGGGAGGGATGGGTGAGGGGCCATTGAATGTAATTTGGACAGGAACACTTTTAAACATTTCCAGGAGTGAAATGTTTTGATTTATGACCATATTGGTGCGAGGGACATTGAACCACCTTGTAGGTAGGTTTGAGAACTTCTGAAGGAAAAATTTATTTTTGTGTGTGTTTATGATGAAATTCTAAGAGTACCTTTGGATGGTTTTTACTGAATATGATTCAAGGGAAACTTTGGAATACATTAGAGAGGATATTTAAGTGTATTGGATAGGAATAAGAATATTTACTTGAAAGGAAACTTGAAAACAATGGGAAAGATCACCTTGGGATGGAAATTTGTAAACTTGGCGTAGGAGGGAGGTTCTTGAATGGCTTTGCAGGGGAAATCTTTGTTTAATTTGTCAGTGAAACTTGATATGTCTTAGTAGGAAGACATTGGAATGAGTTGTGAGGTAAAAGGAAATGCCTTCAGAGAGGAAGGGAACTCTTTGGTTACCTTGTGAAGGAAAAGTTTGATTGTAAATCCTTGAACTCCTTCACGGAACAGGTCTTTGACTGGCCGAAGGAGGAAATCTTTATTGTGGCTGGGAGGGAAATTCAGATCCTTTACAGTAGAGGCTGGTTTGGTGGTGATTAACTGCTGGGCTGTGTAGGGTATGGCAATGATGAGATCTCCGCTAAATATTCATGTCATTATGTGTTGAAGTCTTTGACTTATTATTTTACACAGATTCCCCAGTAGAAAGAATTGGGAGCATTTTCCAGCAGTCCAGGTTTACTAGGTATATATATAATGAAGAAAATGTTTGAGAAACTTGGCTGCATAAGTACATATAGTTAGAGATGGAAGAGTTCTAGAACATAATATAATGCAAGACAGTGACAAGAGGTCTGTTCAGTATTGTATATTACATCACTTGTAGAAGTGTGTAAAATCAGGAGTTCTGATCAAACCCAGTATTTTATTGCAAGGTGATCAAACATGCATCTTTTTCAGGTCTCCAGCAATGCAAGTGTTGCACCAACACCCTGCCAGGGGTTACAGGATGTATATGGACTAATTAAGCAACAAGTGAGTATTCTGAGGGCACTTGCCACTGCCTGTTTTAATGTTAGTTTTTTTTCATATTCAGTACATGATTTTGGGAAATTTCACTGTACAAAGATTATGTTGCCCCTAGGCAGGTCACTTATCAGTATACACTGTTTTGGGAAATTTCACTGTACAAAGATTATGTTGCCCCTAGGCAGGTCACTTATCAGTATACACTGTTTCGGGAAATTTCACTGTACAAAGATTATGTTGCACCAAGGCAGGTCACTTATCAGTATACATTATTTTGGGAAATTTCACTGTACAAGGATTTGTCGAACCTAGGCAGGTCACTTATATTTTTAAGAAATGTTGGAATTTCAGAGAGCCAAGGTTAGGTAAAGTAATGTACCTGGTACATGACTGAGTTGGCCCATGAGGATCTTGGTAAGTTCTAATATTAGTAGTAAAGTTAGTTATTTTGATGCCCAAAATATTCAGAATTTTTAAGAAATGAATGAAGATAAAGACCTCATTGAGTTTTGAGTGAAGAAGTATCAATTTGTTTTAGTGTAAGTTCCAAGTTTGTAAATAGGCACAGGGGATTGAGGTTTGAATGTTATGTGTTTGGTATCTTATGATATTGTTTTAGATTATTGCTGTTTTGAAGGCTTTTTGTGGGAGATACTTTGAGTAAAGTTTAGGCTTGAAGTTGAAAATGAGAAAACTTGGAACCTGTGTTGGATTGCTGGGTCAGTGTTGCGTAAGAGGCCTGTATTTGAATTTATTTTGGGGTGGGTTTCTTAAAAGGTTTTGAGAGGACAAATACTGGTATACTTAGAGGAGGATTATTTTTCTTTTTGGGGTTGGGGCAGGTGTTGTGTTCAGTTTGTGGGAGAGATCTTTGAATGAGAATTGCCTGGGAAATCATTGATGTGGGTGGGGAAATTTGAACTTCTTTGGGAGGAGGGAAGGAAGCCTTTGAATATAATTTGAGAGGGAACTCTTTCAACTTGTTCAGACTGGACAGCTTCCTTGTGCCCTTTCAGTAATCCCCCTTCAAGAGGCACCACTATTACTTCACCCATCTAAATGATTAATGTCTGATATGACAAGATAGTTTTCTGATGCCCAGGAATCACGAAGAAATGGAATTAGCGTATATACGGACTTGATAGAATCTTGAGCAAAAAGCTCCCAAGGCAAGACTTTGGAAAAGGCTTCCTTTCAAATCTAAAGCTTGTGAAGGGAAAACGTCATGAAAGTGTGTGGGAAAAATGATGACAGTTTTTGTTTCTAGTCTAAATGGTATTTATACAGTTTACATGATTGTGGGTGTTGTTATATACCATGTTTTGTATTCTAATACTTGGAGGGTGCATGGTTTAAATAACTGGAAAGTGAACGGATTTGTATAATTAATGTAATGTATTTAATACCTCAAGTGTATGAGTGTATAAATAGGCACTTGGAAGTGAGGCTTAAATATTGCACATTTGGTGTTTTATGGTAGTGAGTAAATTATATTCTAACAATTTCATGTACAGTAATTAGTGTAAATTTACGTGACGTAACTTTAAAGGTGAAATAATAGTTTCTCCCCCCCCCCGTAAAGATTGTTTAAATCTGCAATTCTTGTCAGTTTCTATGTCTTTTTCCCTTTTGGTAAAACTATGAGAGTCATGCTGCCTTTAGACAATACTGCGTCATTGTCAGCAGAAACACCAATGTTTTGAAAAGGAGTCCTCCTTGGTGGTAGGTAACACGTCAAGTTTGTGGTCTGTAGTACTTTCCAATACTGTACTATCATTACTTTTTATGTGCTACCATCTTAGATGTGATACATTTTTAGATAAAGCTCTTAAATTGAATGTTGCAGTATAAAGTAGAGGTTCGTTTAGGTAAGGAACCATGCAGAATTGCTGTTAGCTGTCAGGGTCTTTGATATATACCTAGGACTTTGTTGCTTATATAACAGAAAGCCAGACCCCCAAAGTGTCTGTTGAGCTGAGGTGCTACTCTAATGAGATTGGCCTTGTGTTTGGCGCAGAGACGAATCTCCAGTATGTTAGTAGTAATGGGCTTTTGGCTTGAAAAAGCCCTGTTTGCAAGCATTCCTCCTGTTAATGTTTTAAGTATTTAATTTCTGTAGATGAGCATCCATGGTTTGCTCTCCTGTTGAAAAAGGCGTTGGTGTTGCAGGGGTGTCTTTCAGCATTGCAGTCCTTCAGGTATTTAAGGATTGTCCAGCCAGTTCAGATGTTCTTGAAGTAGTTTTGAGTAGCTCTCGAAACAAATTGCCTGCAGTTAACAACAACATTTTTGGAGAATCTTTTGTGTAATTATATACATTTCACTGTAACTATACACATTTCCCTTGCACTCACTTCACCTGAAAAAGAAGGATATCCATCTGTTTTTAAAATTAGACAAGCATTTATTTGTAAAATGCTTACTACTTGTTTTTGGTGGTAAAAAAAAAAAAAAAGACAGCACTGTCTTTAACAGTTACATCATTTTTGTGCACAATATTTGAATACACTGCATGTCACAGAGAAGCTTCTTTTATAGCTAACAAGGGTTTATCTTTTCAGACGTGCATTCTGCCTTAGAATGTTTTGGACCCCCTTCCCCCGGGCCAAGTCCAAATGTATCCTTCAAGAACAATTGGGGGAAACTGAAACAAAAAGAATCGAGCATTAAAGGTGTGTCAAGTTCGTCTGGTTTGACTGGTTCCTGCTATGTTGTCGTTGTTGGTTGTGCTGCCATTTTAGATGTGGTACATTTTTAAATATATTTCTTGAATGATAAGTTCAAAGTACAGGTTCGTTTAGGTTAGGACCTGTGGAATTGCTGTTAGTTGTTGAATAGTAAGTTCAAATCACAGGTTCGTTTAGGTTAGGACCTGTGGAATTACTGTTAGTTCTTGAATGTTAAGTTCAAATCACAGGTTCGTTTAGGTTAGGACCTTTGGAATTGCTGTTAGCAGTGAGATGTCTAGGGAATATTCAAGTGCAGGCTGCAAAGTAGTATTTTTTTTTTTTTTGCTTAACAGACTGTTACTTATGAGAAAGCCAGGCCTCCAGACCATTTCTTAAGATAGGTGCTATTCGAGTTTAGTGTACCAGGCAGAGCTTGGTGTGTCATTGGTCGTTTTAGTGAAATTTTAAATCAAGGTAATCAGATAATTGCAAGAAAAACTATTTATGACAGTCACATGGATTAGCTGCTTTTGTGTGTGTGTGTGTGTGTGTGTGTGTGGAACAATCTCATCTGTAAATTAACAGAAATTCTATTTTGATGTCCTTTGTAGGGGGTTAGCAAATGTGTTTCTGAATTTAGTAAGGATTGTTAAAAGTACTGGAATTATTAGAAAGGTAAACACATTTAGGCTGGCTCATATTCTTCATTTATATTCTATTTTCCTAGAAATTTTTTGTATAGTTTTTCATCTCCTCCCAACCAATTTGTTTTGAAGATTTCCCAAGAGAGGCATGTATATATGATAAGTACAGTTGATGATGAAAATTGCTTGAAAAACTGAGGTGATTTTATGCACAATATAGTAAAACAAAATTCCATTTGGTAGTATGCACTTGTAGTCCTTTTTTTTTGGTTCTGGGTAAGAACGTAGATAGATATTCCTTATAGGGCGTCAACTAATGCAGGACAGGAATAAGATGTCCTTTTATTTTTGCATGGTACATCCCTTGCAGAAGTGTGTAAAAAGGGGAGTGCTGAGAAAACCCAATATATGATAGCAGGATGACTAAATTGTACTTATATTTTTCAGATTTTCAGCAGTGCAGTATGCATGCTAACAAGAAGTCTTCATTTAAAGGGTTCTATCAGTTAACTTAGTTTTTATTCTCTGTGCCTTTCAGTGTAGCAAGTCAGTTCCTTTAAAATTACCCTTATTTTTGTTTTGTAGGTTGCACATTTTACTGCTCTGAACAGCTTCAATGTGTGCACTCTTCTTACACAGTACATAGTGTAGTCAAGTCTCCACTTACGAGAAATGAAGCTTCCCTCAGCCTCAATCCGAATACAGTTATGAACTGGATCATTGAATGGCGTAGTTGGTGGGGTCTGAGGCTGAGCTCCAGTAAAACAAAAACACCTGATTAGCAGATCTAGTGCAGATTTCTCACTCCATCATCCCCTTCAGGTGGATGGGACTTTGCTGAAAGAGTCTGAAGCTTTAACTATTCTAGGTGTAACTTTTGACTCGCATCTAACTTTTGAGAAGCATCAAATGAAAGTTTCAGCAAATGTTGTATGAAAGTTAGGTATCGTTTGTTAGGCCTCGTATATTTATTTATAGCTGATAAAATCAGTGCAACCTGTTTTGGGTCATTTGTGCTTTCTTTATTAGAATACTGTGGAGGGGTGGTGCCATCAGTGCACCTCATTCGGTGTACTGTAGGCATTACTTAAGGTTCTTTGCAGTGTGCCTTCAGCCCCCAGCTGCAACCCCTTTTACTGTACCTCCTTTCATATTCAGTTTCTTCTATCTTACTTTCCATCCTTTACTAACAGTTTATTCATAGATCAACTGCGAGGTTTTACTCCTATTACACCTTTCAAAGCTTTTACTGTCAATTTCCCCCTTCAGTGCTGAATGACCTCATAGGTCCCAGGGCTTGGCCTTTTACCTAAATTCTATATTCAGTTATATTCTGTTTCCTAATATTAGTAGTTGTGACCTGGACCAGTGACGGATGGTCTCTTGTTTGTCACTTTTTACTGATCTCTGATTCTCTTTAACTGCTTACAGCAACCAGATTCGCTGAACAGCAGCAACAATATGTGGTAAATGTGCCTCGCTGTTGAACTTCTCAGTTCCAGAGGTCCTTTATTCCTCACATCCGTTGGACTGTGGAGCAGTCTCCCAGAGGATGTCATGCAATTGGAACGTGAAAAGTTCAAGCGAAGATTTTTTCATTACTTCATATTTTTCATCAGTTTCTTACGTTTTGTGTAACTTGCCTCTCTGTGCAGGGTGGTTTCCCTTTGGAGCCATCTCTTTGTAAGGGATTTCAGCCGAAGATTTAAACAGAAAGCTGAAAACAGAAGCCTGTTCGTCAGCAATGATAGGCATATATATGATTGCAGTAGTACTGCAGATGATGAAGAAATCTGTATTTGTTTTGTGCATGATAGAGAAAAATCTAAAGCGGTAGTAAGCACTGGTAACAAATCCTGGTTTATGTGTGAACAAAAGCTGAGACCAATTCTTATAGAATGTCACTGTGGGCAGGACAGACACCGATGTGAATCGTAAAACACTTACAAGCTAAGATTATTGGGTATTGGTGGATCTATTTTAATGATTTTAAATGAATTTTTACCAGACTCAGGCGTACCCCATCTTTCCATCTGCAGGGAAGAACTAAGCTTAAGGTACATTTCCAAATTCTTAACCTCTAACAGCAGTCCATATTATAAGTATGTGAAAGCCCCAGTAGATCGGGCAGCAAATACTCGTAGACACCGACTACCCAAACCTCTGGAGGCAAGACTTGAAAGAGAAAGTAGAGGTGTTGGCATATTGACAACATCAGTACCACAGGTTGCACACCCTGAATCTCCACCATGGTGCAAATCACCTATTGATATATGCCCAGTTGCTGGAGGGGAAAAAAGATATTTCCAATGAAGAATTTAGAGGGGAAGTTCTTCAGCATTCCCTCCAACAAAGAGGGGCAGAGCATATTTACTGATGGCTCAAAGTTGGAGGATGGAGTTGGTAGAGCAGTAGTAGTAGGAAATTGTGTAATCAAGAAGGAATTAGCCCCTTCCTGTTCGATATTCACGACTGAATTATATGCTGTTCTTGAAGCTGTAAAATATGTTTTTAATAAGGGAAAGAATGATGAAAGGTTTATCATATATTCTGACTCGAGTAGTCTTGCATCGTCAATAAAGCAGATGATTCCCTTCCACCACCTAGTACAAGAAGTACAGGAATGGCTTGGACCTCCTGTACTTCGCAAGCGTATCGGGTGAGCTTTTGTTGGATAACTGCTCGTGTGGGTATAGGTGGGAATGAGAGGCGATAACGCAGCTACAGAAGCGATAAGATTACAAATTCAGGCACTCATAAACCTCCCATACTCTGATTTTAAACAAATTATTCACATGTATATAAGTAGAAAGTGGCAAATTTGTTAGGAAAACATAATTGGTAATATGAAGTTACGAGATGGCATCGTCAGATTATGCAGATTGGAGGATTAGCATTATTTTAAGAAGGCTGCGTATAGGACATATGCATGTTACGCAGAGATACTACTTAATGCAAAGTAGAGAAGGGAGACAGGCCCCAATTTGTAGTTCCTGTCGAGAAGTTTTAACAGTAAAGAATTTATTAATTGATTACCCAGATTTTACCCAAAAAAGGAGAGCTAAATTTACCCCACACTGGCAGTTTCATGAGTGAGGTACTTGATGATAATTAAGATATCAGTAAACTAATGGTATTTTTAAAGAAAATGAAGTTTTATTTCAGAATTTAAATTGTATCAGATTTTACAGATTTATTTAATTCGTATTAAAGGCTATATATTTTTTTGGTACATTTTTTATCTTAATTTAGTTATAATGAATTTTAACTAAAAATCAAACTTTAACTAAATTAAAGTTAGATTTTGAGCACTGAATGGCCATAGTTGCCCCAGTGCTTGGCATGTGTACCTAAAATCCATAAATCAATCCATCTTTTTATCAAGGCAATTAAAAAAAAAAAGTTATTTCAGGTTCAAGTTGGAGCAACAATGTTGAATGTATTCAGACAAGAAGGAGTACCACAGGGAAGTGTTTTAAATGCAACCTTGTTTGTCTCAGATATCAATGGGGTTTCCAAAATAATTCCCCCAGATAAAACTTGTACCATTTTTGTTGATGACCTTTCGATATCCTTTGCAGCAACAATGATGGCAGAGGCTGAACGCTGCCTCCAACTCTGCATTGATGATAAAGGATAGTGGGCTGAGATGAATGGTTTTAGATTTTCTGCTAGTAAAACGGTAACCATGCAGTTTGACCGTGTAAGAGGATTCCATCCTGATCCGGATTTGTTCATACATGGGCAAAGAATTCCATGTGTTGGTAAAACAAGGTTTCTTAGGTTGATTTTTGATGGCAAGCCGACCTGGATCCCACATCTGAAGCATATTGAGACAAAATGCTTGAAAGCAATGAATGCTGAAGGTTCTGTCTCACACTTTGTGGGGTGCTGACCGAACTCATATGCTGAGATTATATAAAGCCTTGGTCTTTCAGAATTAACGTATGGGTGTGAATTGTACACTTCTGCAAAGCCAAATAGCCTTAAAATGCTCAATTCAAATCATCATGTAGGAGTAAGGTTGTGTACAAGAGCATTTAAATCATCTCCCACCGAGAGCATGCTGGTGAGATGCCTCTGGATCTTCATTACTCAAGGCTCCTTGCAGCGTACTTTCGGTCCCTAGCTGCAACCCTTTCCATTCCTTTTACTGTGCCTCCTTTTATATTCTCTTTCTGCCATCTTACTTTCCACCCTTTCCTAACAATTGATTCATAGTGCAACTGCTTTGAGGTTTTCCTCCTGCTACACCTTTGAAACCTTTTACTACCAATTTCCGTCTCAGTGCTGAATGACCTAATAGGTCCCAGTGTTTGGCCTTTGGCTAGAATTCCAAATTCTATTCAATTCAATTCATTACCAGCATCTGCTGGTTTGGAGCTGATACGGAATGCAGAGGCTCCCTAAGTCTTTAACCAGCAATTGTATGAGAAAAGAAAGGCATTGCCAGTGTTACGAAAATCACCGCAAACAACCTCAACCATTCGCTTGTAGGAGTAAATTCTATTGTCAGGGAATTAAACATGCCAAGGATGGAGATTTTACCAGCAAGATATTCAGTTAGCCCCCCTGGAACCTTCCAAAGGTAAAGTTTTGTAGATATTTTCATTTTACCAAGACAGAATTGTCAATACTTTTAGAACATTCCTTGCAACATGATAACTCCATTGCAGTTTTCACGGATGGCTCAGAGTCTGTGCTGGCGTTGGCTTTGCAGTCGCCTTCCCCGATAAAAAAAGAAGCAGGAAGGAGAATATCATCCGTTGCATCTATTTTCAAAGCAGGGCCATACTGTATATATGCAGTTTTAAAGGCTTTGAAGGAAATTTTAATTCAGAATGGAAACAGTTTTGCCTTTTATTGTGACTCAAGAAGTGTTCTTCAGTCATTAGTATCTTTTAATTCATTCATTCTTTTTAGAGATATTGGAATGGATGCTTCTCATTGGGAACGAGGAAGCCGACCAACTTGCAAAGTGAGCAGTCGCCTTCCCAGAACCCAGAAGATGCCTATTGCCATATCAGGATTTATATCTTCTACGGTAGTAGGTCAGAAAATTAAAATATGTAGGCAGTCCCCATGGGAAAATGTTTTAATGAATCAGGAAATGTGCAGTATCACGTCATCAGTGACTCCTTGGTCATATCCCTGTATGCCAAGGAGACAAGAAACAATTTTGTGCAGATTGAGGATTAGACATACAAGACTCACTCATGGGTTCTTCATGACCCGTGAAAATCCTCCATTTTGCGATGACTGTACTGTGTCCTTGCTTGCGAAACATTTGCTGGTCAAATGTCCCAGCCTTGGGAATTTGAGACATAGGTTCCTGCCCTGGAGGCGTGCCAGAGGAGGTAATTTTATTCTAATTCGAGCTACATTTCTTGGTGAGGATTGTAATATACAACAGTTATGTAAGTATCTTTACGTGGGAGGTGAACCTCCTCAACAAAATTTAGATTATACGTATAAATTGTATGTAACTGTTTAAAATATATTCGAATATGTATGATTATATACATATAGGCTATATGTTTAGATATGTTTATATGAAATTCTTTTTAAACATTTATTTTTAGTTTTCTAATTAAATTTATTACGGTGTCGATAACCTATATGTTGTGGTGCCAGTTTTAACAGACATAATCAATCGGTTAATCCCTCTGATGCGTGGCTCTTTAGATAACATATCTAACCCATCTCAGGCTTAGCAGTGTACAGTATTCTGTTCATGTATAGTTCCTGTATGAATTTTGCCATATTCTCAAATATTAGTTTCTGAAGCTAACCTATTAGGTTTTCTGATGCAAAGTTGTTCTTATACAAGGCCTTTTTGGGACGATTGCTTAATTTAAAGGATAAGAATCTGTTCTGAAAGTAGATAAAATATGCTTTTAAAGTATTTCCAAGTTTCTTAGAACAGTGGGTATAGATATGGCAAGTTATTTTTGCTCTGGTTTGCAGGATTTTTGAAGGACTGTTGAGATGTTGATAACATCTGAATTGCTGTTGGAGGGCAGGCAGGCAGGAATGTTGCACAACCTACAGTAGTTTTGTGGATACAATAGTGTAATAGTTCAGTGTGTAACTGTGTCAGCTCCATACAATAAAATTGTCAGCTACAAAATACAAATGGCAGAAGGTGGAAACCAGGGAGATACGTAGTGTCATGATACTGTGGAGAAAGGACCCTTCAGAATACCTAGACTAATGGGATTTCAGGCTGTAGGTGCACAAAGTTTTTTGAGGCTAGAACTCCATTTAAACCCGATTTTTTAAATGAACCTTAATTTTCCATTATATAGCTTTTACTTCTACGCCAGTGGTAAAAAAAAAGCTATATAATGGAAAGGTCAGTATTTACAAAAATAAGTCTTCAAGTATTTATATTTTTGCTGGGTAGCTTTGAGTGATTGGTGGATGTGTATCCATCAGTCACTTGGTGGACTGTTTATTTGGTTAAAATTTGTGATGAAACATTACAATAAGCTTAATAAAACTGCCTTGGTTAGTTTGTCTTGTGATGTTCATTAACTAATGTTTATCTTTATTACAGATTGAAGCAGGGCTTGAAGTGATCCCTGGCATACAAAGGATTCTCTCCAAGTATATACAGCATTTTGCAAGAAGTGACAACAAACCAAAGGGAGAGTTATCATGAAAGCTTCAGAAGAATCTTGAAAAATCCAAGGGAACATTCTTGGCAATGAAATTCCCGTAGGGTGTAGTGCTGTCAGTGCACCTCACATGGAGCACTGTAGGTATTACCTAAAGTTCTTTGTAGCGTCCCTTCAGCCCCAAGCTTCAAGCTTTTTCATTCCTCTTACTGTACTGTATATACCTCTAATCGTTTCATTGTGCAACTGCGAGGTTTTCAAGCCTTCTTGCTGTCAATCTCCCTTTCAGTGCTGAATGACCTCTTAGGTCCCAACACTTGTCCTTTGCCCCAAAATCTATTTTCGTATTCCTCCTCAGCAATGAAATGAAATTTCTTGGTAATGCCCATCTAGAATTTAGAGTTGGTATCTGCATGTGTCCTTTTTCCTGTATGTTCTGCTCCCTCAGATTTACATGCAGGATGTATGCTCAGTGCTGGTGTAGGATGTCTGGGTTTCATCAGTACATCACCACTCTGAGCAGAAATGAATAAAGAGCTGGTTTTTTTTATAAAGGGGACTAACTACAACTAAGAATGCAGTTTGGAAACTCATATTGCACATTTAAAAAGCACAAATAAAAATTCCTTAAACAGGTAAAATAAAAAACTTGTTTCAACTAAACGTGTTAGATTATGGTAGTTAAAATTCAGGCTTGCTACAGATTCCTTCCAAACAGTTCAGTTCATGATGGTGAATTCATATTTTCTATAGCTTGTTCGATCTTACAGTGTGGCTGGAATTCACTTTTGTCCACAGAGGTAAATGGATATCTCACTACTTGCCTCTTTTGCACCGAGGGACTAATCATAGCATCTTGAAACCAGGAGGGTACAATTTTGTTTATTACTGTTATATTTGTGTGTGGGGGGGGGGGGTGAAAAAAGTTACTTTGATTTGTCGGTTTGAAAAGTACAATATGTAGACCACTTTAATTTTGTCTGTCACAGTATTAACTGTGGTGTTACTTAAGTGATTATATACCATATGGAAGATGTGGGAGTAGTGGTTGTTGACCCATTCACCAAGTCTTTGGTATGGTGTTTAAGCTCTTTTCAGTCCCCGGAGGTAACTAGGCGAGTCAATTTTTTGTTAGGTTATGCAGTTGTGATGAAAACTATTTCAAGAATTTCATTTTTTGTAGAATGAGCTAAAACAAGCTAGTTTTAAAGACTTTCATTTTGTGTAGGACGAGGTAAAACAAAGGTGGAGGGAGGCATTTGTAAAACTTCTGTGCTCTACAGTATCAGATATTCTGGTAGAGATGTAAAAAATAAATAGCCAGAGAATGTTAAAAAAAGTAAGTATACAATAAATTAATAAAAGAATGTTAAAAGAAAAAAATATGAAGTGATATGCAGGAACTTAACAGGAAAGTATGTGTGCCCTTTTGGATGTTTGGAGTTCCAACTAAATTTATATTAACTGGTGGCTAGGAAGACTATGTTCTCAGCTGTTATACACTTTTTACGAAACTGTGTGGTAATGAATCTCACAAAAGCAATGGAAAGGATTCTTAGAATGAAGTGCACACCTGTTACTCTTCTTGTTCTTGTCATTTTTCTGTCTTCAGTTGCCCTTTATGCATCTTGATCCCTGGCATAGTGTCATACCTTTGAGTGTCTTTTATATGCTTATAGCAGTTTTTAGTGGTCAGTTTTTGATGGAATGTTTACCAATGTTTTATACTTGTAATGACATTTCTTTCATAGTTTTTGTGGTTTCATCTATTGACAATTTCTTTTGACAGCGAAGCACATTTACTGCATATTGGTGCTGCTTAGTTTCTGCTTGTATTTTGCATAGGAATTCTATGCACTTCTTACCTACTTGAAAGCAGTTGGTTACCAGTGGAAAACATGGATATAATAGGAAGCTTCGTGTTCCCTGAACTAGAGCAGCTATTGGGTTTTAGTTGACATCCACTTCCATTCTTGCTTTAAGCATTATTTATGAAGTGAAAGTCGAGACAATCTCCAACTGAATTTTTTACTATAGGAAGAAAAAACTTCAACTTCTCTAGTTGTATAACTATTGTACAAAGCAGATTGTAGTACTGTACTAATACCATAATAATGATTGAGTTTTATGGGAATGGACAAAAAGCTATTAAACATAAATACCTGTTTTAGTTCATTGTGAATTGTGGTTTGTACTAATAGTGATCCTGTTTTACAGGAACTGAGGTGTGGAAACTGCCTGCCTGCAAGTTTCTAAGGGAAAGAATATTTTTTCATGAAAACATTCTGGATTCAAATTCTTGAAGGCTTCAAGTGCCCTGTCATACCATGTCACTGGAACCGCCTGTTTTAATGTGTGTCCTGTAAAATTAGCTCTTGGCTAGATGCCAGTGTTGCCAGTCAGGTGACAACATTCAACTATACTGTATCAAGTTGAGGCTAGGGGGACACTCCACAAACCATAATCATTGGTGAAATTTACGTCTCCTGGTTTACTGTTATGCAGTGCATATTGGGAAGATTACTTCTTACAGATAACTTTCTTCCCTTCTGAATTTATCTGTTACACTTTTAGGGTTATGGTCTTTTTGATAAGTAACAAAGTCTGTTAAGTAAAAAAGACCCCTATTACAGCATGAACTTTAATAGTTTGAAGGTATCTTACAGCTAACAGCAATTCCACATAGTTCCTAACTTGAACTGACTTTTACTTTTTACTTACCATTCAGTTTAAGAGATTTGTCTAAAGGTGTATCACATCTAAAATGGTACCGTAGGAAAAAATTGTCATAATATGGTCAGCTAAGTTGAGGTGTTGCTAATCTTGAACTGAACAAGGTGAATTATGTTGTTCAAATTAAAGTTCAGATGAGTCATTTCTAGTTCAAATTGTCAGAAAATGACATGCATGGGGATGTATATCCTACATGTAAGTTCTACTGTGTCTACTTTATTAAATTAATTTTTTACATTGACTTTCACTGTTCTTCCCAAATTTTGCTTTTCTTTGTGTATTGACTTCATAATCTTGTATATTTACTAATTTACATTAATTATCAGGTTTACTTCACGTACATATTTTTCTGGAGTAATGTATGGGTGCAAAATGGTGAGGTGCCAATTGACTATCAAGAATTTTTGCAGAGTACTGCACTAAAAGATTACAGTCAAGAAATAAATGCAAAAATGCACCTTCAGGAACCTAGTCTGGGAAAAATGTCATTATTTGGCTGATGAGGTAATGCAGTCATGTAAGAGGTAAAGGTAATATACTGAGAAATACTAGTTAGAGACAGAATTACACTGAAAAGCCACAAAATATTAGTTTCTTTCGTAAACCCTTGCGGGTCTGTAATATCTTAAAGCTAATCGGTGTATTTTGACAGGTGTACCCACATGTTGACTACTTGATTCAGAATTGAGAATATGAAGCAAACTCAAAAATATTAAGAATTCCAATGGCTTGAACACTTGTGATCAAGCACATTCATTACTAATGAAACTAGACACATGCCACATGCTTAAAACTTCCTGATGCTAATATGTTATTTGGCTTTGGGTTGCATTGGAATCTGGTGCAGAGACTGTCTGCACTATTGTGCCAACTATCTGTGCTGTGGGTCCAACTAAATGTTAGGCACATTTTTATCTTTCACTCCTATGAATTTTCCATGACCCAAATGTTACTCTTGAAAATGACCCTCCCACAAAAGACCTACAAAGCCTTTTATCTGCTTAGGTTTAGCCATTCGTCAAGACTGGGTAAAATGATTAAAGTTTGCAATAACTGCACAACCCCTGAACACGGTGTTATGATGTTTTCTTACATTTGTCATTTATACTTTAAATACTTGTGCCATTTTGCCATTGCTTGTCATACTTGAGGTTTGTTTACAGCACAGGATTGGTGGGACCAGTCACTCAACACAAGATTCTTCCCTTTTATTTGTATATTAGGATGCACATAAGAAGTGTATGTTTACTACTTTTTGTATTTAAGAGTTGCAGTGTCCTGTGCTTTATTTTTGGACTAGTCAAAGTTTGCATTAAAATGCTGTTGTGATACAAGGTTTTATTTTTTGCAGGCTAACTTGTGTTTGAGCTGAATAGTGCTTGGGTAGATGCAGCCGAGCCTTTCATTGTCACAACACTTGGTTTTGTTTTGCTTCTCCAAAGTTTGTTGAATGTCGCTTAGACCACAAACCCAATTATAAAAGCGCGGAGAATTGTAACTCAAGCAAGCAATAATGATAAGCAAATGCTGAGCACATTGTCATAGGTCATGCAGTAAGACCAATGTGACAAGTTAATAGCTATGCAGGAGCTCTAAATCCTTTGCCTCTTAATACCACAAGGGTTCCAGTCAATGTACTAGTGGCATCCACCCCTGTAGCAGAAGCTCAATCCCCTGTGGTAGAGGCTCCCATCCCTCTGGGTCAGGTGCTTGGCCTGTTGAGGCAAGAACGTACCCCTGAAAAGGAGGTAAGTCACCTCCTAGGGTAAATACGTCACCACTTGGTGAAAAGAATCTACCCTTATCTTTTCCATCCTGCAGTACAGGAAGCATTACAGATAGAAATTGCTTAGTGAAATGAGACCAAGAGAGTCCAGCACCTTGAGTATAAGAAGTACAGTAGCAGAGATCATTCCCATCTTGAAATAAACACCAGTAGAGAGAGTTGTAAACATACAGGTACTAATGCAAAGCCACAGATCAGTAGATCATCCAGAAATCCAAAAAGGAAAAGGCTTTCAAAAATGAAAAAAAAGAATGTCATTCATTGGAACTGTCATGGTACTCCTGATAATGTTGCACAAATAAAAAAAGACTTATCAAGGACTCAATTGCAAAGATGAACTTATCAAGAACTCAATTGCAAAGATGAAATAGCTCAAAGAAAGGAAAATTGGAGACATTATTTGGCCCTGGTTTGAAATATAATCTTTACAGATCTCCCCCACAACCAGGAGAAAGAGTTGGAGGGGGCAAAGTCTTTGTTATCTATAAATCAGTAAAATGCAACATCATCCAACTGGACACAATACTTCAGACTTGTATTGTACAAGTTCATATTGATGATGAGAAGGTCGGTTTATGTTCTCTGAATCTTTGTCTTGTTTCTATCTTTTTGTAAATTGTGATGTAGAAGAAACCCTTGTACAGTACATGCAGTGTATCTAAATAGCATTTGGGTTTGCTTGTTTTGTTGGATGTTGATACGCATGGAGGGTATTCAGCAGGAAGTACTGGTATAGAGGGCTTGTGTTGTGCTACAACACAAGAGGCTCATTTTATTTTATTATGCAACACAATCTTCAGCAAACTGAGTCGACAGCCTAGAACGCCAGGAGGGTTCCAAAGGGAAATCAGTCTACAAAGAGTGACAAGTGATAAATAAATATGAGGGAATAGAAAATAAGACATACGTCTGAATTCAGATGTCAACAGAAAGCAGGAATTGTGTTTTTTTCTTGCTTAAATATTTGGAGTTCAGAAGATCCACATCTGCATTAGACTGGAAGATGTGGAATCTTGAAACAGCAGGCAATTAGAGATATCTGATCTTCAACACTTACTGAATGACTGATTATCAAGGTGTGATTCATGCTACAATTCCTCGTCTGCCAGAGACTTGACTATTATGCTCCCATCGACTCTGGCACTACAGTACCAGTAGTCAGCAAGTAAGCACCTGTATGGCAGCGACCATTGCCCCATACACCTGCAATATATTCTTAATACTGCATCACCATGCACCCCAAAGTGAAAATTAGACGAAGTACCCTGTAGACTGGTGGACTACATATGCAAGCTCAGTATATCAGCACTCCACTGGAGTAGTACTAGATAGTCGGTAGAACACGCTTCTGTAGGTATTTAAGATCTCCCTGCAAGGCAAAGGAAACTGCTTATGCCTGAGCTTGTGCAAAACAGGAAAATCAGTAAAGAAAATGCTTAGAAACAATCATGTTATCTCTAAGATCTTTGCAAATGCTCCAAGGTAGCCAATTTTGGAATAAGATTATACTAGGGTGGAGAATTAATATATACCTGGTCCTAAAGAAGTGACAGATGTTTGGGATGAATTTTCCCAAAGTAACTAGTGCAACACAATACTCATGAGGGTCAGCAAATTCAAAACCCCACATTATTAGTTCCAGCTGTGTCCAGTAATAACGGGGGCTTTCAATATACTTCTGGAATTTTGAGGCATCTTCCAGACCACCCCAAGGCTTTAGAAGACGTCAGTTGGTAAGAATCCAAAACTAACTGAAGAGTTACAGGTCAGTAACTATTACAGGCTGTGTATGTCAGCCTTTTGAAAGGATGGTGAATAACAACAGATTGATCTGGTATCTGGAAACGAAAAATCTGTTATCTAATAGGTAATTTGGCTTTTGAAAGTACAGAAGCACTATATACCAACTATTAATGTTATCTAAAGAGATCCAAAATGCTTTTGGAATGGTTTTTAAAAGCAGTTGTCTTCAGTGAGGGCATTGAGGCAATATGTCTTAGTTCATAAAGGATTTCTTGTCAGATCCCTACCTAAAGGATGGCGTAGGATCAGCAGTTTCCTCTTCCTATTAACATGGAGGTGTCCCACAAGATAGCTTGCTAAGTGTTACTCTATTTGTAATCACAGTCAACAGTTTCGTAGGCCCCTACCAAGTGGGTTCCTAGGGTCATCATTTGCAAATGATCTCGCTATCCATTGCAGCAGATCTACGGCTTCAGAAGTATATAAATAACCTCATCAGAAATGTTAAACAGGCGCTGAATGTATTGAAGGTGGCATCACATTTTGATTGAGATGCAAACTGAAAGACTCTCTGCTTAGGCTTTGTATATTTTTGTTTAAGCAAGTTGGATTATGCCTGTCAAATTTATGGGTCAGTCTGTGAAACTAACTTAGAAAAATGAGATGTAGTACATAACTTAGCATTACACGTAAGTACAGGGGCCTAAACCATCCCCTGTAGTCAACACAGATGTGGGGTCAAACTTACCCTCTCTCTCATCCAGGGAGGAATTAAGCTTATGGCACGTCTCCAAATACTCAACTTCTAAAAGCAATTGAGATTATTATAAGTATGAGAAAACCTCAGTAGATCGGGGAGCAAATAGACCTCGACTACCCAAACCCCTGGAGATAAGACTTGAAAAAAAAATAGAGATGTTGGTATATGACAACACCAACAGCACAGTTTCCATGCCTCCTGTTTAAGCACCAGTTTCATGAGAAAAATATCATTTCATCCCCTGACTTTATTTATAAATATTGATCCAGAATTTAGATATTGTCTTGCTAAAAAAATTAAGTAGTTTCTTCTTTAACGACCAGAATACTTCCGTAGAATCTCAGAGCTACCATCAGGTAACAAGCCTGAGAGAGAGAGCGAGAATGCTATAAGTCCTGATTTTGGACCGGAGTGTGGCTGGCTACCACCTGATTGGAAGAGACAATAAGGAGTTAAAAAGAAGAAAATATACCTATAGTTTGGATCAGTAAGTTTTTTCAATATTAACTCCTGAGCTAGCTTAGGAACACGTCTCTGTTGGTAAGGCCGAGTCCAGAGGTCCTTCATCCCTTTGCCTAATTGTCAATGTAGAGATCTGAGTATGCAAATATTCAAGTGCTTACTGGTTATTTTAATTTTTTTTGTGAATAACTGTCGTACCTTTAAGATATAAAAAAATCTCTCATACTATCGCTTCGGCTAATTTTTTGAGTGTGTGTGTGGGTGGGTGCATACTAAACGTCTAATGAGAGTAGACAAAAGGGATCTGTATCTCCCATTGCCAACGAAAGATGATACCTTCAGGAATTAGAAGTCCTGGAGAAATTCTCTGTATTTTTCAAGAATTCGCTTTCCCTCCCTACAGGAGAAATTTTTTTTTAATGTATGCATCAACGAAATGGATAAACTGGGAGGGTATATATATATATATATATATATTATATATATATAAATATATATATATATATATATATATATAATATATATATATATATATATATAATATATATATATATATATATATAATATATATATATATATATATATATATAATATATATATATATATATATATATATTATATATAAATATATATATATATATATATATATATAAATATATATATATATATATATATATATATTATATGTAAATATATATATATATATATATATATATGTATATATTATATATATATATATATATATATATTATATATATATATATATATATATTGTGTGTGTGTGTGTGGGTATAATTGTCTTAATACGTGTAAATGCACATGAGCATGGACTTATCAAGACATATAGAAACACAATCAGATTTAAATATACGTACGTACGTTTTGTATATTTGGGATACTGCTGAAATCGTTTTCTTATATACATTTTTAATATTCTTTTTCCCTGTTATTTATTAACCGACCTTTTATTTTTTATGAATGTGCTTACATATGTTCATAAACTGTTCACACGTGTGCTACATATCGAGGGTGAATGTTCCCCTTAGAAATACCTTCTGAAAATTGGTTCTCATTCAATGAGCCAATGGGAGATCGTGTACAAAGACCTTTTCCCAAAAACCGAAGCTATCAGCCAATGAAAGAGGCGATAGAAACTTTGTGTATGGTGGAGGTCTCTGATTGGCCAAAGCATTTCCTTCCCTGACAGTGGAAGGCCCAGTGCATTACTCAACACGAAGACGGTAAGGTGCTTTTATATAAAGGTGCTGAAGAAGTGAAGAAACGGACTTTGGCAAGGACGGAGACTTTCAAGGTAGATTTTCGTACTTTCTCGAAGGTTTGGATCACCATTGCAAATATCGAAAATGTTATGGAAAGGAGTATTGTGGTGACAGGACTGAGGATGTTGCAGATTTTCGAAAAAACACTCGTATCCTGTGAAGTTCCCAGACCGAATACCTATGGTACACTATTCCAAACTGACTCTCCAATTTAATTTTTCTAAAATTCTGAGGCTGCTGGTGGAAGGTATGGTTCAGGGTCCATGACAAGCTTTTATTGAAAGGGTGGTTGGGTGTTGAAGGAATGAGGGGCTTGGTGTGGCCCTCTGGGCAGTGAGCAACCGAATGCCCTCTCCAACCTCAGGTTATGAGGAATCAGGAGTGAAACTAGAAGGAAAATATTCTTTACAAATGTGCTCTCAGCTCCTCATGTTCAAAAGTGCAATAAGCGCTAGTTAAAATTAGAGTATAAAATCAATTTTAAAAGGCGCAAATCTCACGATCATTGTTAATTTTGACGTTGGTGTCGAGAAATCTGTCAAAACTTCTTTTGACGCATCGATGTTTTTCCTCGTCATGGGAACAGTGATGATCAGAGGCTGTGCACTTGTTGACTTAATATCACAAATACCCAAATTGAGTTCTTTTATTTCAGGTGATGCTTAAGTGTCTTCTACTGAGTAATCCCCACGGATTGACAACAGAATTGACTGTTAGTCAACTGTTGTGGGTCGCATAAACTATCCGTACTACATAAAAATGTGTGGCATATAGTCAAACATGAGAGGGCCTCGATTAGGTCATCCGTACCTTGTTGAGGGTGAAACTATTCATCAGTCTCTCTCTCTCTCTCTCTCTCTCTCTCTCTCTGGATCTCTTTATTTGCCTTTGGGAATGTTGCTCAGGCCCCTCCCGAGACGCAAAGAGAGAGAGAGAGAGAGAGAGAGAATGATCAAAATCTGCCCATTTAACCTCTCAGATTTAGCACTCGGCATCAGTAGGAAAAAAATTGGTTTTGGGGTGAAGTTACGAGCCCCGTACCTAAATCAACCATCGCTGCAATCCGCCATTTGTAATTTACTGATGATGTCCACAGAAGCACAGTGGACTTTTCTGGAAAAGGGCATGCTGGCTGCATGTTACACTCCCGTAGGGGGGTACTGCCGTCAGTGCAACTCATGCTGCAACCCCTTTCGTTCCTTTTACTGTACCTCTTTCCATATTCTTTCTTCCACCTTACTTTCCTCAAGCCTCTTTCTCCCAACAACTGATTTATAGCACCATTGTTTTGAGGTTTTCCTCCTGTTGCATCTTTCAAACTTTTACTCTCAGTTTTCGTCTCAGCGCTGAATGACCTCATTGGTCCCAGTGCTTGGCCTTTCGCCTAAGTCTATATTCAATTCAGTTCAAATGTTACACTCCCATGTGATCAGTTGCGGTTCTGTTTCCTTTGTAAAACCCTTGTTTATACACTTTCATCAGAAACTTCAAACTAGACAATTTTAAAGGAAGGTTTTCGAATTTGTCAAAATTTCAAACATGGGTTTGAGACAATATTTGTTCATGTAGGCGTTTCAGGTTCATTTGGTTCGTCCATATATTGAAAAATGTCTGGCTCTTAATTACCATAAGTCCACCTGCCACCAGAGTTCAACGTCGTATTGACATAGTGACTTGACAGGTAACCGGAAGTGCCTGGTTCTGGCCCAGTGGCGCTCGAGGCGAGTGAGTGAACTCTCCCGCTCGAGTTTGAGTGCTGATGAAGGAAGGAAGTCGTTTGAGCTTTAGAAAATTCCTACTTATTTGGTATTATTTACATAGTAAGTGTTTCTGGGTAATGATTAAGGGCGCTCGTGACAAATAAAGGTGAATGTCACTTTTATTTTGTGTTGTCTTTGTCTTGGATGTCCGCTGCTTGTGCTGAAGGCATATATGTAAATTATGGTGTTTTTGGCATCATTACATCAGCTTGTAGTTCATGTAGGCCCGAGAGAATGTGGGAAAACGAGAGCTTTTTCGTTAGCGGCAATATTACTTATCGAAATTAAATGTTGCAATATCATGACTGACTCCAAAACTGTAGTGTGTTCTGTGACTTCGTACCTATAGTATTTAGTAAGAATGTTATTGTATTGATATCAGTTATTTAAAGGGATTATTCTATGACTTAAATGTGAATGGAATTTTAAACTCAACTACAAGCGAGTCTGCGTCCAGGCAATGCAAGGTATTTGTTGGAATGATTCATTGCACCCTTGCCTTTAGGTTTTAGCCTTCGAAGATCAATCGAATAAGCAGTCCTCCTCCGTCTGGGACGATGTGATTTAATCGACAAAATCTCATATCTCGGCTATGATTTGAAGTTCCTATTGTAGCTGACTTTGTTAAGAAAGAACTCCCTATATTTCTTGGTAGTTTGGTAATGAGCATGGAGGTATATTTTGCGATTATTATTGCAGTTAAAGGTTCGCCAGGAAAAATATTATGGAATTTTGCTATGGATGATTAAATAGGAAGGTCAGTTGCTGACGATAATATGTATATGTAAATTAATGGTTTAAGTATCCTTATAGCACGCTGTGATAACTGTAAATCTGGTGTTGAGTTTATGCCTGCTGAGGGTAGGGGCCGTTGTTATAGAAGAATATATAACATTAACATTTTTATTAATCTGGGTTACAAATACAGTAAGCGAGGTATAAGGGGATCAGACTACGGCACTCCACAGAAAGGTGTTCCCAATTTACAACCAGCTTCGAAACTGGAAAATGTAGCTCTTTATTATAGTTTCTCTCTCTCTCTCTCTCTCTCTCTCTCTCTCTCTGTCTCAGCGACAGTGAACGATTGCGCGATATTTGTCATCAGATTTTCTTTCAAGGTTCTGTTCAAGTATTTACAGAAGAATGACTGTCATGGTTTAACCTATATTATCTGCTGTCTTTTCCGTAGGTGGCAGTTCAATGACATATCTGTTGTTCGTTACGATTGTATCTGATGTGATTTAAAGGGGAAGCCAGTCCCCTTAAGGAGAGGACAATTTCCTATCTGAGTGTGAGTGCCAAATATAATGTTCGTGGTTCGTATGGCCGTTCAGTTAGAGCAGGTGACCCAGGTCAAGGGAGTTAAAATTGATTTTGTTTGGTCTGCTGCATTTCGTCGTATTTATGACCTTCCCTGACTACGAAAGATTGTACTGAAAGTACTTTGATATAGGAATACAAGGTTAAGCTAATCCATCGCCTCTTCATCGTGGTCTGATGTAATTAAATGTAATTAAATGCTTGAGGTGCACTGGGTCACTATTCGGGTAAAACTGCCTATTTTAATTGAGCTACGTATTCAGTCAAGGATCAAGTATGTAATTAAATGCTTTTTTTTTTATCAGTTTGTACGTGAAAGCTCCAGTGCATTAATTTCTCTCTCTCTCTCTCTCTCTCTCTCTCTCTCTCCGGTTCTGAGGAGGCTGCTTCCACGACAATTCATGTGCCATCCATGAAGAAGCTGTTGGATTTTTTTCATTGTTCTTTTTATTCTCGCTTCCGTTTTCGTCCATATATGGGCCAGCCACGTCTTTGGTGCCTCCCGAGTTTGCAAACTCATTTTTTTATTACCCATTTATTTGTTCCCAATTTATTTATTCCTCTTTATTTATTGTCCACAGCATTGGGTGTAAACAGAGAACCTTTGAAGATAGCTAGCCTCATCCAGTTACGTGGTATATACATCTAGTTTTTCCATTTTTACTCTGGTTGGACATTTCAAAACAATGTTGCTCAGACATCTTCATTTTAATAAACACCAACCTCAAATTTGTGAATGATGTGTTATTTTTGGGCTATCTTGTATATAGTGGCGTCTGAGGACCACTTTTTGGGGTAACTTTATTTATATTGAGACTATTTTGACAATTTTGAGACGATTTCGGAGCTCCAAGGAATATTGCTAACACTGCTTCCCATTTTACAACTAAATATTCTGTATCGAGTTTGCCCTCAACTGTCATGTTTATAAGGCACGTAGGTTTCTTTCTATAAGGCTAAGTAATAACATTCGTACTTGTCGGTCTGTAAAATTAGGGTATTATTTTAGTTCCTCTATATTATATGTTGAGTAGTTGGTAAAACTGATAGCCATCAGTGAAGTAGCAAATCTGACTGCAGCCTGACCTCCGTAGAATGGTTGTAAAACAGGCCATTATTATTATTACAATCACTGAACAATTCTAAAAAAAGGATATAGCTCTGAACTTCCAGAGTCACTAATAACACATAAATGGAAAGAAAACCAAAGGGTAGACGAAGATAAGTCTACGACAATCGTTTAATCAATCAAGTCCTGACATATTGCAGGGAATGCTAAATAGGGCCCCTATGAATTCTCGCAACAAATGCACCACCACCTTCTGATGTGCCATGCCCAATAAGCTGTATACATATAGGCTAATCCATTAAATACATTTTTTTTTAATGAATTGTATAAGAGAGAGAGAGAGAGAGCCTTTTTGACCGTTAGAATGTTTGGCACATGAATGTTCATATAATGAAAATATGAACAATATATATAAGTGTCTTTTGGTATAAATATGAATCACAATAATTTATCAGAGCTCAAACATTACTTAAATCGTAAGACAGTTAATAAAACCTTTAGAGCACCTTATCACCCTCTTGAAAAATGTCGGCGCATTTCCAGATTCGTTTGTTTGTCCTCTCAGCTAATCAGGAGTCGGTTTTCAACCCTCTCTGCTTGTGAAGGGGTTGATGATGCATGGGCTCTCGTGATTGGCTGAAAGCTGTTCTGGAGGTTTTCAGTTTTACTTTTCATACTGTCGAATAGACTTAGATCAGTCTAGCTCGTTTCTCCTCGTCCGCAGGATATTGTGCCACAAGTCAAGATTATTGTTTTTTTTTTTTTTTAGAGTTTTTTGGTCACCCGAACGGTTTGTCATATACCCAAAGGAAGGAGTTTGGTGTTGGCCCTTCAGAGAAACTTTTCTGGGGGCTAAAGGTGCTGCTTCTTTTGGGCAGGAGTAAACCGGACGGATAGATTCGGGCACCTGGACCTTATGAGGTAAGGGAGGTTTCCAGCAGAGGGTCAGTGGAGTAATCATAGGCATTTGATAATCATTGTCGTTTCCGGGTACCATTTTGCTACTGTAGTTACATTAAACCGACCTTATACCAGCACAGGCTCTTGCTTATACGAGCAGCCTGTAAGTGTCTATTCACCTGTGGAACGATATTCAAGGTTAGGATATGATTTGAAATATGTCACTTAAAGGGCTGGTATAAAATTAGTATTTATTTATTTGGGAGTTCCAGGTGGCATTGGAATTAGAGTTGACCCGCAAGTATCGGTGTTTAAAAACGTGAAACATCCCAGAATCTGGATTCTTGGTAGAATACTCAAGAATCAGTCCAGTCACCATTTATCTGAACTGTTTCTTGAATTATCTTGGAACTTACTAAACTATGACGAATTGAAATGATGAAGTGACCTTGAAATGAATGCTTTCGAAAATTATGAAGATTTTGAAATATTAAGTAATGAGCTATTCAAAGTCATCCCAGTCTCCTCTTAAATCATCGAATTCATCATCATTTATAATCATCGAAAAAAGGGTTTAGTGAAAGTGAAATATTCGAAGTTTTGACTTATACGATAGCCAGTTGAAAACATCGTACAGTCACGTAAACTTAATATATGAGACACAGAGAGAGAGAGAGAGAGAGAGAGAGAGAGACCTATATTAGGTAGCACGTACCGTCCTGATAACTATCTGAGTATTTTAAAAATCTTGGTGATTTT
>JANJGK010005893.1:0-41705 GCA_039081455.1 Macrobrachium rosenbergii
TAAGAAATATGGTTTAACCTAGGAATTTGCATTAAGATATATGGTTTAACCCAGGAGACTGCAATAAGAACTATGGTTTAACCAAGTAGACTGCAAGAAGAAATATGGTTTAACCCAGGAGACAGCAATAAGAAATATGGTTTAACCCAGGACACTGCAATAAGAAATATGATTTAACCCAGGAGACTGCAATAAGAAATATGGTTTAACCCAGGAGACTGCAATAAGAAAAATAGTTTAACCCAGGAGGCTGCAATAAGAAGTATGGTTTATCCCCAGGAGACTGCAATAAGAAATATGGTTTAACCCAGGAGACTGCAATAAGAAATATGGTTTAACCAAGGAGACTGCAATAAGAAATATGGTTTAACCAAGGAGACTGCAATAAGAAATATAGTTTAACCCAGGAGACTGCAATAAGAAATATGGTTTAACCCAGGAGACTGCAATAAGAAATACAGTTTAACCCAGGAGGCTGCAATAAGAAGTATGGTTTAACCCAGGAGACTGCAATAAGAAATATGGTTTAACCCCAGGAGACTGCAATAAGAAATATGGTTTAACCAAGGAGACTGCAATAAGAAATATGGTTTAACCCAGGAGACTGCAATAAGAAATATAGTTTAACCCAGGAGACTGCAATAAGAAATATGGTTTAACCCAGGAGACTGCAATAAGAAATATAGTTTAACCCAGGAGGCTGCAATAAGCAATATGGTTTAACCCAGGAGACTGCAATAAGAAATATGGTTTAACCCAGGAGACTGCAATAAGAAATATACTTTAACCCAGGAGGCTGCAATAAGAAATATGGTTTAACCCAGGAGAATGCAATAAGAAATATGGTTTAACCAAGGAGACTGCAGTAAGAAATATGGTTTAACCCAGGAGACTGCAATAAGAAATATGGTTTAACCCAGGAGACTGCAATAAGATATATGGTTTAACCCAGGACACTGCAATAAGAAATATAGTTTAACCCAGGAGACTGCAATAAGAAGTATAGTTTAACCCAGGAGGCTGCAATAAGCAATATGGTTTAACCCAGGAGACTGCAATAAGAAAAATGGCTTAACCCAGGAGACTGCAATAAGAAATATGGTTTAACCCAGTAGTCTGTATTAAGAAATATGGTTTAACCTAGGAATTTGCATTAAGATATATGGTTTAACCCAGGAGACTGAAATAAGAAATATGGTTTAACCCCAGGAGACTGCAATAAGAAATATGGTTCAACCCAGGACACTGCCATAAGAAATATGGTTATCCCAGGAGACTGCAATAAGAAATATGGTTTAACCAGCAGACTGCAATAAGAAATATGGTTTAACCCAGGAGACTGCAATGAGAAATATGGTTTAACCCAGGAGACTGCAATGAGAAATATGGTTTAACCCAGGAGGCTGCAATAAGCAATATGGTTTAACTCAGGAGACTGCAATAAGAAATATGGCTTATCCCAAGCGACTGCAATAAGAAATATGGTTAACCCAGTAGTCTGCATTAAGAAATATGGTTTAACCCAGGAATCTGCATTAAGATATATGGTTTAACCCAGGAGACTGCAATAAGAAATATGGTTCAACCAAGTAAACTGCAAGTAAGAAATATGGTTTAACCCAGGAGACTGCAATAAGAAATATGGTTTAACCCAGGAGACTGCAATAAGAAATATGGTTTAACCCAGGAGACCGCAATATGAAATATGGTTTAACCCAGGAGACTGCAATAAGAAATATGGCTTAACCCAGGAGTCTGCATTAAGAAATATGGTTTAACCTAGGAATCTGCATTAAGAAATATGGTTTAACCCAGGAGACTGCAATGAGAAATATGGTTTAACCCAGGAGACTGCAATAAGAAATATGGTCTAACCCAGGAATCTACAATAAAAAACATGGTTTAACCCAGGAGACTGCAATAATGACTGAGGTTTCACCTTGGAAGCTGCAATAAGATGTGAAGTCTGGCCTCAGAGGCTTCTATGAAAATTGGGGCCTTGTCCCGGAATACTAACTTAGGCCTAAGTGAGGAGGGTCCAAGAAGTGACGTTTCTTTCAATGAAGATTCAATAAGAAATGATTCCTCAGCTTAGAAGCACCCATAAGAAGTGATTCCTTGCCTCTGGAAGTAGCAATAAAATGTTAGGTCTAGCCAAGGAAACTGAAATAAGAAATGGGTCTTTTAATGAGAGCTTTAGCGAGAAGTGAGACCAAGCAGTAATAAAAAGTTATGACTAGCCAAGGACGCTGCAATAAGGAGTGATACCTTGCACCTGAACCTCCGGTAAGAGTGAGTCTTTGCACCAGAACCTCCAAAAAGGAATGAGTCTGCCCAGAACCCCCAGTAGATGTGAATCCTTGCTCCAGTAAGAAGTGAATCCTTGCACCGGAATCTTCAGTAAGAAGTGAGTCCTTGTTCCAGAACCTCCAGTGAGAAGTGAGTCTTTGGCCTGGAAGGAATAATAAGAAGCGAGATCAAGCCAAGCAGCCTGCAATAAGAAGTGATTCCTTGCTCAAGTAGCTGCAATGAGAAGTGAGTCCTTGATTCCTTGCTCAGGTAGCTGCAATGAGAAGTGAGTCCTGAAGTGAGTCCTTGCTCTGAAAGCTGAGGAAGTGAGTCCATGTATTAAAATCTCCAGTAAGAAGTGAGTCCTTGCACTAGAACCTCCAGCAAGAAATGAGTCCTTACTCTGGAAGCAACAAGAAGAAGTGAGTTCTAGCTAAGGAGTCAGCAAGAAGTGATGTTTAGCAGAGGAATAAGAAGTGAGTCCTAGTGATGTTTAGCAGAGGAATAAGAAGTGAGTCCTTGCCCCGGAACCTGTTGAAAGAAGCGAGTCCTTTACCTAGGAACAAACAAATAGGGATAGTGGCCGGGGAAGCTGCAATAAGAAGTGAATCCTTGTCCAAGTAGCTGCAATAAAAACCGATTCCTTGCCGAGAAGTTGCAGTAATTGTAATAAATTAACTATTAATATATATTTGAAGTTATAATATAAATAGTAACGCGTATATTTAACGGCATATCTATTTTATTCAAGGATGTTGATATTTTCTATGTGCTCTGTACTAATATCCTTTTGAGGATTTATCTGTGTGTAAAATTGTGTTTTTGTCATGCTTTAGTTTTCTGTTGTGCCAGCTTTGTCTGTCCGTCCGCACTTTTTTCTGTGCGCACTTTTTCTGTCCGCCCTCAGATCTTAAAAACTACTGAGGCTAGAGGGCTGCAAATTGGTATGCTGATCATCCACCCTCCAATCATCAAACATCCCAAATTGCAGCCATCTAGCTCAGCAGATTTTATTTCAAGTAAGGTTAAAATTAGCCGTAATCGTGCTTCTGGCAACGCTATAAGATATGCCACCACCGGGGCGTGGTTAGTTTCACGGACCTCGGCTCACTCAGCATTATACAGAGACCAACGAAAGACAGATCTGTTTTTGGTGGCCCTGATTATACGCTGTAGCGGCTGTACAGAAAACTCGATTTTTACTTGTTTCATTTTGCCTCATGTTCAAGGTTGAAGATGTGTTTGTGTGTAAGTGTGTTTCACACTGAGTCGGGTGTGGTTGATCCTGACGGATTATCACTCGCCCCTCGTACTTGGTTAGAGAGAGAGAGAGAGAGAGAGAGAGAGAGAGAGAGAGAGAGAGAGAGAGAGAGAGAGAGAGAGAGAGAGAGATCCCGATTTACTGCATTGGCTTGGAAATATAGGAATTAAGCAAGCCATGATTTTCATTTAAATCAACCAAGCTATAGTATAAATTACCAAACATAAAGCTGTAAGTCCTTATATAAGAAGTGAAGCCTTGCCCTGGAAGCTCTAATAAGAGTGAGTCCTTATCCTGAAGGATAGGCTTAGCCCAAAAAACTGCACATGATTATGCCATTTGTGGTCCTCAAGCCAGGTACAATGTAATAATACAAATCTCCAAATAATCTAGAAAAAATAAGACTCTGATCTAGATAAATGTTACCCGAACTTTCGAAGGCTTCCTAAAGCTGCACTGGTTTCTATGGGACATAAATTACAGAGTGAAAAAAGTTCAAGATTCTGAATCAGACGTCACTGAAAACGTTGAACCCATTCTTCGTCGTTACTTTTTACAGTATTTCATATTCTTTAATTCTTTTCATGGTATCCATCTTACTGCCGTTTCATATAGCTTACGTGAACAGCATTCAACACACGGCTTTCATAACTGCAGTCCACTGAAAATGACCTCGTATGTCAACCAACTCTTTACCTGATTTGTATCAAATCCCCTCCTAAGAATTGACAGTTTTTACGTCTAAATGCATGCGTATACATAAACGAACATGCACGAGCCACGCAATATCAAAGAGTACATAACTACACCCACGCGCGCGCGCGTGTACAAAACGAAAACAAACCATTTTATTCCTTCGCTGAAATCCCGTTCAATGGGAGGAGAAAGAAAAAAATAGAAGAGAAAATGTTTAATGACGGTTCGTTTCATCCATTATTACTACTATTATGATTTCGATTTCCCCAGAATCAAGATTACAACAGCAGCGCCGCGATCCAGCGAGGCGCGTCGTCGGTTGCCATGGCAACGAGAAAATCCGACACACAAACTGCAAAAGACTGAAACTGGGTAATATAACGCATCATATTCACGACGCGAAGGAGGAGAAGGAAAAAAAGAAAAAAAAAAATAGGAGGACAATATCACGCCGCTGTTATTAACTAGGTATTCCTCTGCGAGAGAAGAGTTGCCACCAACTAGATGGAATGTTGTCGTGTCTCCGTTTATTTATTTTATTTTTGGCAGGATTTTCATACAGGTCTCGTTCTCGTCGGCATTACGTCAGGGAGGTGATCTTCAGGGAAGGTAATGTGCTGTGATGGTATTCGCTGGATAAGTGGCGTTAGATGATCTCTCTCTCGATCTCTCTCTCTCTCTCTCTCTCTCTCTCTCTCTATTTCTGTCATTTATTCAACTGTCTCTCTCGTTCTGTTTAGCATTCCATGCCACCCTCCTGCGTCTTTCTCAATATATTTTGCATTTTCTCTCACACACTCATCATATCTTGTATTTTATTTCCCAAGGCGCTCTCTCTCTCTCTCTCTCTCTCTCTCTCTCTCTCTCTCTCTCTCTCTATCTCTCTCTCTCTCTCTTTGGTTAAAATCATAATCCACCGTGATTTCTAAAACAGGCAACGGTTAGAATCTTGGCCGGATAAAACATTGCTCTCTCTCTCTCTCTCTCTCTCTCTCTCTCTCTCTCTCTCTCTCTCTCTCTCTCTCTCTCTCCGGCAACCGCCCATCACTATGGAAACCCGAGACCGTGGATTCTCAGATGAATCTTGGACAGTAATAGAAGGAATAAATTACTTGGTAATAACTGGTCGTTATTTTCATAAGACAAGGAAGCAAGGAAGTTAATTATACTTTGGTTGATTTAATTATTCAGTGGCTAAAACTTTTTTCCGTGACTAAGGAAAAATAGAAGTGAGGGTAAGGTTGTTCTAAAGTACATTCTAATAATATAAATCTTTTCTAAATATAGTTTTATCATTTTTGTTATTAATTTTACTTGGAATGGCCTCCGCAACTTCTAAGATTAGGTTCCAAAATTGGTATACAGCATTAGGACCATGACGGTGGAACGAAAGTTTCAAAGCCCACCTATGTCACTGCAAGCCCCTTCCCCCCCGTCTCCAACCCCCCTCCTCCTAGAGTCGGCCCAAAAAAAAAAAAAAACTTACGGTCAGAGAGAAACAACAAATTGATATCTTCTATCAGTTTAATCCTTTTTTTTTTTTTAGTGTATCCTGAGTTAACTGCTTGTCCCACTAGGGTGAAGTTATATCCATCAGTCCAATAGTTTAAACCTAACGAATTTTTAAGACCTATATATATTTCAGCCTTGAAAAACTTTAGCAATTAAAAAAAAATATTCAATATATCAAAAACCCACACGATGAAATGACTTGAAAATTATGGTCTGTAATCTCATGTTATGTTATATAGTTATTGAATGGCAAGAATTTTGCCTTAAAAAACGTCAGCAACAAAAAAAGTATATTTGATATATATTTAATATATAAAAAAACACATGATGGATTTCTTTCAAATATTAGGTGAATTTATCTTATGCCGAGTTCTAGGGAGATTCATTAAATGATATTCAAAGATATGCATAGCAATTCTAAAAAAAAAAACAAATAAAACATGCCCATCGAGTTTTCTGTACAGCGTATAATGCTGTATGAAACTCCCACGGCCCATGAAACACTCAGCCGCGGCAAATGAAACTTTCAGCCACGTCCCGGTGGTGGCCTGTGTTGTTGGCACATATAGCGGTGCCAGTCGCACGGTCACGGCTAACTTTGACCTTAAATTAAATAAAAACTACTGAGGAAGCTAGAGGGGCTGCAATTTGGTATGTTTGATGATTGTAGGGTGGATGATTAACATACCAATTTGCAGCCCTCTAGCCTCAGTAGTTTTTAAGGTCTGAGGGGCGGGACAGAAAAAGTGCGGACGGACAGACAAATAGCTATCTCAATAGTTTCCTTTTACGGAAAACTAAAATGGACTCTTAAGGCTTTATCCAGAATCTCATTCAGTTAGTCTGGAGTACAGGAAATGAAATTTTTCTTCAATCATCATTTTTTGCAACTTAAACACACCATCAACATAATCATTTTTATCATAAGATTAAATGTCCCTAGTATTATCATAATCAGTGTCACAGTCACTGCAATAATTATCACCTTACTCAATAATAAAATGATTACTGCCATGATGATAATAATGAACTATTATCCTCATCATAAATTTAGTCATGAAGAAATATCTTTCCTTTACACATGATTTCAAATTGTTAGCCGAGAGCTGAATTATCAGAATTACCATCAGACCTAAGAGGCATATTGTTATTAATTTTTCTTCCGAATTATATTTATAGGCCTTTCTCACTTATTTTTTCTCCCCATATATGAATAAGATTATCCGCTTGATACCATACTGTAAATTCCTACATAATTTTTGAATAATATATTTTGCATAATGTTGAATATGTTAATAAATATCAGAGCATATATTAACAGTATTTGCTCTCTCTCTCTCTCTCTCTCTCTCTCTCTCTCTCTCTCTCTCTCTCTCTTGTGGCAAACGCTAGTGAAAGGAAGAAGGAATCATTCCAGAGACGAATTCACAGATTTCGAAATCTGGATTTCAGTTTCGAAACTCGCAAGAAACTGGAAATAGCTGGAAGCATTCGCCGATCCGGACGAGACACTGACACCTGTCAGGTATGCCAGTTCTGGTTTTGGCAGAAACGACTGGAAATGAATAAACAGATGACACATTCTCTCTCTCTCTCTCTCTCTCTCTCTCTCTCTCTCTCTCTCTCTCTCTCTCTCTCTCTCTCTCTCTCAAGTTACTCCATTATACCATTCTATATCGTCGATTCTATATCCTTGATTATCTCGAATTCGACTCTCTCTCCTCTCTCTCTCTCTCTCTCTCTCTCTGTAGGCTAATGGCGGCGGGACAGACCTTCCAGGCGTCACTTCCATAACATTTCCAGACCATTCAGAAGCGCTGGGATTTTTCCAGTGAATTTAAGAACCTTCAGGAGTGTTGCTCTCTTAAAGGGTCAGTGACCCGGTGGGTCAGGTGAGGGTCACATGGGTCACAAGGGGCATTTCCATGATATAATATTAAAATGGGCGATTTTAATTGCCCGAACGATAATTCATGGTCACAAGGTGGGATATTTTATTACAATGGTGCCATGACATAAAGTCCGGGGGTCATTTTTATAACATCCTAGGTTATAACATCCATGCTATAACATCGAGGACCTCTGGCTATAACACTTAGGCCATAACTTTTAGGATATACAAGGTATAACATTTCTGCTATAACATTTAGGCTGTAACAATTAGGACCTCTAAGCAATAACTTTTAGGATATCTAGGCTATAATATTTGGGGCATCTAGGTTATAAAATTTCTGCTATAACAATGAAGACCTCTGGCTAGAAAATTTCTGCTATAACAATTAGGACCTCAAGGCCATAACATTTAGGCTATAACTATTAGGACCTCTAGGCAATAAAATTTTAGGACCTCTAGGCTATAACAATTAGAACCTCTAGGCTATAACATTTAAGCTATAACAATTAAGACCTGTAGGCTATAACATTTAGGACCTGTAGGCTATAAACATTAGGCTATAACATTTAGGACCTCTAGATTATAACATTTAGGACCCCTAGGCTATAACATTAGGATATAACAATTAGGACCTCCAGGTGTATAGAAACTACGGATAAACGACCTGGACATTAAAAAAGGTTAACGTGAAAGGTTCATTTCCAAAACATGTAAAAAAAAAAAAAAAAATTCCTTGATGTTGGAGGACTTTGGCGCATGCGCGGGAGAGGATTGGTGACCTGACCACAAAATGAAGTCATTGGTGAGCTCTCTCTTTTTAATGGCAACGTGGACACAATGTCCCAGCATCATTTTTATAGCAGTTAAAGGAGGGTTTTTGCTTTCTCTCTTTCTATCCTTCTTCCTCTAAATCTTCAGCTGAAAACCTTTATGGACAGAGTCAACAGGCTTATTAAGCCCAAGAGGGCTGCAAAGAGAGTGACAGGTTATAGGAAAAGGTGATAAAATAAATAAATACGAGGGAACAGAAATAAAACCGACACACTTGAGATTCAGGAGAACGTCAGCAGAGGCCAGATATGAATTTGCTCCTTTCTTAAACATTTGGAGACCAGAAGAATCAACAATTGCACTAAGCAAATTATTCAACTTTTAGTTGCAGCCAAAATTAAAACTTAGAAAACTGTAACCACCTATTCGAATTTGGCTCTTCGGGGGAAAAGCCTGTCTCGCCCTACAAGAGAAATTTACAAGAGTCCTCGGTCAGAAGGCAGGGTCAGATGACTGAATCTCTGCTGGCAAACAACGAGTAGAATATAAAACTTGAAGTCAATTACAAAATATTTCCGTAAACATTTTTTTATAATTTCAATTAGGATTTTACCATGGAGTTGTAGTTCTCTTACAATGAGGAAAGTGTAAGTAAAATTTCGTGTTTATTTGCCCTTGTTAAGATTTGTCAAAACGAAAATCTGATATTCTTAATAATACTCACTATATACATACAGTGTATATATATATATATATATATATAGTATATATATATATATATATATATATATATATATATATATATATATATATATATATATATATATATATATATATATATATATATATATATATATATATAATAAATATAATATATATATATATATATATATATATATATTATATATATATATATATATATATATATATATATATATATATATATATATAAAGTACCAGCCAAGCCCCACCCACAACCCATAACACTACGTCATAAACAGCCGAAACATCCCCACAGCAATCCCAAGCCGATTTAATGACACGTGTGACACCGGTGTTCCGGTGTCTGGAGTGAACAGCTGACATCTGTAGGATATTTAAAATAATTCCCTGTGGTACCCACACCTAAATATTTTTTTGCCGGGGCCGTAAGGGAAAAGGTCGGTTTGCCTTTAAATGTTCAGTTTCTACACACACATACACACACATATATATATATATATATATTATATATATATATATATATATATATATATATATATATATATATATATATATATATGAAATCTTTTATCACACCGTGATTTTATATACAATCATGCAGCTACAAATGTCGCTTAATTATCAAATTCACACGCTACCCTCAGGAATATCTCCGATGGAGAATTATCACCGAAGAGGAATTTATATAAGGGATAAATGAATTGGTACCGTCGGGACGACGAACCCTCGACACGGACCTATTCAGCGACTCCAGTTGACGTTACCACCCGCGCCCATCGAGAGACGGTTACCAATTCATTTTATCACTTATATAAATTCCCCTTCGGTGATAATTCTCCATCGGAGATATTCCCGAGTAGCGTGAATTTGATATTAAGCGACATTTGTAGCTTCATGAGTATATATATATATATATATATATATATATATATATATATATATATATATATATATATATATATATATATATATATATATATATATATATATATATACAGTATATTCCCCTATTCCTCCACGTATACCAATCTCTCGAGCAATTTTTCCCCCTCAAAACTTTTTTTGTTTTTCAAAATAACTTCGCATCCCTACTTTGAACAACAAGTTAGACGGGCATTTTTCAAGTCGAAGTTTCCCCAAAATTCGGCGGTCTACTTTTTCGGTCAATTGGAATAAGTCGACAAATTTTTCCTTGACCTGTATTCGAATATTCTTTCAAAAATATTTCTTTTGGTTGTGTTCATAATATTTTGTTTGTTTGTTTGTTTTTTTGCGATTCTGAACAGTTTACTGAAGTCTCTCTCTCTCTCTCTCTCTCTCTCTCTCTCTCTCTCTCTCTCTCTCCTCTCCTCTCTCATATCTAACATTTTTGTTTGCTACGATTCCGATCAGTTGCTGAAGTCTAGTGGCGACAAATATGGGCTTCATGAATGACATCTAATTCTCTCTCTCTCTCTCTCTCTCTCTCCTCTCCTCTCTCTCTCCTCTCTCTCCTCTCTCTCTCTCTCTCTCTCTCTCTCTCAGGTTATTCCATTATTACAACCCAGTGTCCCTCGATTCTATATCCTCGATATCTCGAATACGCCTCTCTCTCTCTCTCTCTCGTCTCTCATCTCTCTCTCTCTCTCTCATCCTCTCTCTCTCTCTCTCAAGTTATTTCATTATTACATCCTGTATCCTTGATTATCTCGAATAAGCGTCTCTCTCTCTCTCTCTCTCTCTCTCTCTCTCTCTCCTCTCAAATTATTCCATCATTCCATACTATTGGTAAGCTCGGTTCTTCTATACATCTTATCTTTCCTTCTCCGTGCACCGGGCGACTGGCTCTATTCTCCCCAGCATAAAAGAACTCAGATTATCCCAAAATAGCGAGTGGGTCTACCACTATTTTTTCCTCTGCTAGATCATATTTATCCCATTTCAACGAATTAATTCATGAATAAAATTTCTTTTAATTCATTCATTTAATTAATTTATTTATCCATTTATTTATTTATTTAACCTCTGAACTTTTTTATTTTGATATTTATTTCATTTTTATTATTTTCACTAACATTTTTTCTTATTCGTACTGATGGACTTGTTGCTATGGGCAATAATAATAATAATAATAATAATAATAATAATAATAATAATAATAATAATAATAATAATAACGACTTTTACCTTCTTCGTGGAATTGTGGGTTACGTCAATTTTACTCTAACTCCGTATGTGCAGGTTCGATTCCCCGAAAGAATGGTAAGAGTTTTATCATCTATTGCCTGTTCTTATTCACTGCTTACTGAATTAAGCGTTAGAAATGCTAAGGAAATGGGGAAGTTCAACATAATAATAATAATAATAATAATAATAATAATAATAATAATAATAATAATAATAATAATAATAATAATAATAATAGCAGAGAACTTCAATCTTCCTGTGTAGTAGGAAGATTGAATAACTTAATGATACTGGTAATTTATCAACAACTCAACACGCTAAGGAAATGGAGTTCCACATAATAATAATAATAATAATAATAATAATAATAATAATAATAATAATAATAATAATAATAGCAGTGTACTCCAATCTTCCTATTTACCAAAGTTAGTAGGAGTACTAAACCATACTAATATGTACAAACAGCTCAACTTGAACACAATACTATACAAGAAAACAAAACCGCGATACCAAATTAAGCAAACGCTCTCCAGATTCCTGAAAGGAAGCCGAAATCCTCCTTGATTAAGTACTCTTGCATTCCTCAAGGATATTAATAACAGAGAGCGACGCCTTTGCAAAGCTAATTACGTCACATTGTATTCATGTTGTATTCAGAGTAAACAGCAAACGTAAGTTCGGAGCCGAGATGTATTGTTGGCTGAGAGTGAAGGAAAGATTTACAGATATCAGTGGCAGAAATGTGAGGGATTTGTGTATTACAGATATAATGAAAAGTTTTATGGATATTAGAAGGAGAAATGTAAGGGTTTGTTTATTGGTGAAATAATGAAAAGTTTTATAGATATTAGAGGGAGAAATGTGTGGATTTGTGTATTACAGAAATAACAAAAAGTTTTATATATAATAATAGAGGGAGAAATCTAAGGGTTTGTTTATTACAGAAATAGTGGAAAGTTTTATAGATATTAGAGGGAGAAATGTGAGGGATTGTGTATTACAGAAATAATGAAAAGTTTTATAGATATTAGAGAGAGAATTATGAGGGGTTTGTACATTGCAGAAATAATGTAAAGTTTTATAGATATGAGGGAGAAATATGAAGGTTTGTTTAATACAGAAATAGTGAAAAGTTTTGTAGATATTAGAGGGAGAAATGTGATGGGTTTGTGTATTACAAAAAATAATGAAAAGTTTTATAAATGTTATAGGGAGAATTATGAGGGGTTTGTGCATTGCAGAAATAATGTAAAATTTTATAGATATCAGAGGGAGAAATATGAGGGTTTGTTTAATACAGAAATAGTGAAAAGTTTTAGAGATATTAGAGGGAGAAATGTGAGGGTTTGTGTATTACAGAAATAATGAAAAGTTTTATATATATTAAAGGGAGAAATAGTGAAAAATACAGTTACCGAATTTCACGAAGTTGAATTGTCAGTATGCGTCCATGTGTTTGAGAGAGAGAGAGAGAGAGAGAGAGAGAGAGAGAGAGAGAGAGAGAGAGAGAGAGAGAGAGAGAGAGAGAGAGAATGAAACTATAGACGAAAAATAAAAATTCTTGTGTGTGTGAGAGAGATGGGGATAGAGCGAATCCTCCTTTATCCAAACGATTTAAAATCACTGAAGGACTGAAACCAGAAGACACTGTAATTATCGTACATCACAACTCTCCCCTTGCCGGTAGAATTTAGGCCAAGCAACCAATAATTGATTCATTTATTCCTGGAAACAAGAGACATAAAATAACCTGGAGTGAAGTCTGTGAAGGCTAAGCAAATTAGCACTTGCACGACATCACTTCTTCAGCGAAGAAGAGCATTTTTAATTAAGAAAATACAGGAGAAAGTGTTTTTTCAATACTTTATTATTATTAATAATATTCAGATGATCCCTATTCATATGGAACAAGTCCACCAAAGGGGCCATTACCCGAAATTCAAGCTTCCAAAGAATATGGTGTTCATCAGGAAGAAGTAAGAGGAGGTAAAGGGAAATACAGAAAGAAGAGATCTCACTTATTAAAAAAGAAAAAAATAAATTAATAAATTAATAAATAGATAATAAAGTATTAAAATGCAAGGGGAATAGTATTAGGATAGTAATGCATTGCATCTTCGTTTAAATTCTTGAAGTCCCATTGCTAAAATGCCCCATAATATGTAAGTTTTCTAGCACCAGGTGGAACACTATTCAGTTTGCTAGGGGTTCTATCTCGGCTACAACTGAAATGTGGAATAGCTTGCCTTGTGCTTTTGTGGAACCTCCAAATATTTAAGTGAGGTGCAAATTCTATCCTGCTCTCCACTGGCGTCTCTGTATTTCAGGTACTGGTTTTTAATCTTTATTCCCTTATATATTTATTTGTTTATTTATTCATCACCTTTCCCCATAACTTGTCCCTCTCTTCAGGCTGATTTCCCCTTTGGAGTCCTCTTGGGTTTATAGTCTGTTGACTCTGTCCTTAAGGGTTGTCAGCCGAAGATTTAAAGAGAGAGAGGGAGAAAGGACGTTCCCCTATGACTTCTCCTTGTGTTCTTGACAGGAGCTTATTAAATGTTCCTGCGATGTCTCCTGCATTCCCACGAAACTCCTCAGAGATCCCATGATCCAAAAACATATATTTTAGCCCTGACATGGAATTCTTTGCTATTCCTGAACATATTCAGTTTTCCTGTTTGAAGGTATCCAGTGTCCTAAATCCGTCTTATGCAACAGCAATACGGCCCTTTCCCCACGTCATACAGTAAATATGCTCTGGCTAATCATCCTACGCTCTTGCAGCGCAACCTAAGGCTCATCATGCTCCTTATATTCAAGTTCTTCGTTGGACTGGCCGGTACCGTTCTCAGCCAGCACTCTGCAGGGCCCGCGTTCGAATCTCCGGCCGGCCAATGAAGAATTGGAGGAATTTATTTCTGGTGATAGAAATCCATTTCTCGTATAATGTGGTTCGGAGCTGTAGGTCCCGTTGCTAGGTAACCAATTGGTTCTTAGCCACGTAAAATCAGTCTAATCCTTCGGGCCAACCCTCTCTAGGAGAGCTGTTAATCAGCTCAGTGGTGTGGTTAAACTAAGGCTATACGTTGTTGTTGTACGTTTATAAAAACAAATCCTACGCTTATATAACCAAGGTTACAAGACATCCTATAACTCTTGCCACACTGGCGACCTGGTTCAACAAAGACGCATATTATGCTCTTGCAATATGTCTTACACTCCTACAAGCAGAAAAATTTCGTAACACCTGACAAGCAAGAACATCACAGATCTAACTTTTGTGTATGTGTAATAACCATGGCTGTTGCCATTTACTGATAAGCCTTGGATTTTGCTACATGTTTTCGTTTTCTCCAGTTCATATCAGCTTCCTCATTGTGCAAAGCACGCATACTGCTTCCCATCTTTGGATTTTTCTCCCGTCTTTTGTTTTCCCCAGTTGGCATAACCTTCCCGCTTCCTCAAAGCGGATATGTAGCGTTCCTTACCTACAAATCTTTGAGTTTCCCTCGCCTTCAGATATTCTGGGTTCCTATAACCTTCTCTCTTTAGGGGGGCGAATCATTTCCTCCACTTATGGTTAGCCCTCATTATTTTTCTATCGAAAACCATAGTTCTTGTGACCGCCAGTTTACAAAAAATTCAATCAGCCAAAAAATATATATTTTCTTATATTTTACCCCCAACCTGTGATTTAAAAATTGACGAGGCTGCCGGTGCCAAAGGCCTCCTCGCGATGGAGTAGGTTAATTAGATTCTATGGAAACAGGTTAAGTTAATCAGATTTGGCTGAACGACCTCGTTTCCGGTCTGGAAAGATAACGGAAATTAGTACTCGCAGTTCCTGCTCGGTTTTTTTTTTTCCGTCGTTTTCCGCTAGGGCGCTGTTAATTAGCTGTTGAACAAAGCCCCGTGCGAATCGTAGAAGGTGAGGCTAACCTACGGAAGAGAGAGAGAGAGAGAGAGAGAGAGGTCCAAACAGATATGTTGACAAACATAATGAATATATATTTAGATTTTGTTGTTGATTCTTGACTAATACAAATCTCTAATCTTAATTTTATTTTTCCATTTTATCAAAACTTGAACATTTGTATTGGTGTTCGTGACGTTGCTAATGATACAGATGTTGTAAGATAAATAAATAAATAAAGAGAGAGGAGAGAGAGAGGAGAGAGAGAGAGAGAGAGAGAGAGAGAGAGAGTTGGAAGACACGAGTAATTTCACCCGACCTATGTTGTTTTACGTATGCATATGTTTACCTCCTCCTTGCTTTAATCGTTTATATCTTATTTATCTTAATTTTCTTGATTTTTTTTTCGATTTTCTTCTGGTCGTCTTCCTTTTTTTCATTCTGTGGAAGTTTCCTTTACAAGTTAATTGTTTCAGTATAAAATATAAAAATAATAACTAAGAAAATTTTCAGAAATTGATCACTTTTAATTCAATACTTGAATTTTGAGTTAAAAATTATATAAATGTGAACTTTCGCGAGTCTTCAAGTCTCCCATCTTCATTCACTCATATAATAATAATAATAATAATAATAATAATAATAATAATAATAATAATAATAATAATAATAATAATAATAATAATAATAATAATAATCACAAATACCGCTGACCCTAACACGTTTTTTATATGCCCACTAGTCGTGCGATCAGCGAAGTTAAACAACATGACCACCAAGGAATGTCAGATGCCGTTGGCACAAAGCCCCCCCTTGAACGAGCGTTTGGCAGAAATGTGAATCTAGCAACCTAATATCCAAGACGCCTACAGGAGAATCCGTACAGGCGAAACAGTTTGTATCGATGGGTTTTTGCGATTTGCAGCGGGGTAGCGCCGTCAGTACACCTCATGCGGTGCACTGTAGGCATTACTTAAGGTTCTTTTGCAGAGTGCCTTCCTAATGCCCCCCAGCTGCGACCCCTTTCATTCGTATTACTATACCTCCGTTCATATTCCCTTTCTTCCATCTTTACTCAACCCTCTCATAACAATTGATTCATAGCGCATCTGCGAGGTTTTTCTCCTGTTACACCTTTCAAACATTTTTAACTGCCAATGTCCTTCTCAGAGCGCTGAATGACCTGATAGGCCCCCAGCGCTTGGCCTTTGGCCTAAATTCTATATTCTATTCTATTCTAGGGAGTTTGTGTAACGGTGAAAGTCTACGGTTGATAGACTATACGTTTAGACAGGTCATTGTCCAAATTAGGCTAGTTTATCACAATGACCCCAACATAAGCACACAGAGTGAGGGACTCTTTGGTCAAAGTTTCGGGGCAATACCTATTACCGTTAATTTTTTCTACGGTATGGTTGCCAAAGTCATAACACTGGAATAGTCGAAATATTTAAATTGATTTATATCAGTACTATCCCTTCGGTCTAATATTTTCCGTACCTGGCGCTAGAATTTCTACTCATGCCAGACCTAGTACCGGATAAATAAAAGGGCGGGTTTCAGAGTAAGGTAAACGATCCTATATAGCATAATAGAATGACATGACTGAGCATTACTCTGAATTTTAACCAACTTGAACCAACCGACGAAAGCGGGCTGAGTTCCATAATGCTGGAGGCCTAAGTACAAAAAACGTTACAATATTGGTAACCCCTAAATTATTCTAAAAATAAAGCTTTCCAACCTTCCTTCTAAACTTCAGGTTGCTTGCATGGATATTCAATATGTATGGATATTTGTACAAATGATGAGTAAAACTCAGTTATCCCAATATCAAAATGAAAAAACGCAAGTTCGAATCCTAGCCGGGTTAGATGCAATTATTATCATATATAAACCCCCAGTGAATTCGATGGTATTGGTTCTTTGAGACTTCAAAATTGAGAATATATATATATATATATATATATATATATACAAAGAACATGTGCATTAAGTTAAAATTAAAGTCCTCCAGGGCCAGGGCCTCTGTAGGTTCATAGGGCAGGCGCTGATCGCCTGTTTCTTAGGCCGACAGCCAGTGGGGGAACAGGTCTCAATACTTATATATATATATATATATATATATATATATATATATATATATATATATATATATATATATATATATATATTACAGAGAGAGAGAGAGAGAGAGAGAGAGAGTGCGATGAATAATCAGGCTCTCTCTCCCTCACCTCTACTTCCTGTAAGAGAATCGGGTCAAAGGAAAAGAACACTTTAGACAGAGTAGATGAATAAAAACACCATGGATAACCCACCGTAGAATTAACAGGGGAATCAAACGTGAAATTCCCGGGGCAACGCATGACTGGCCTGTGGTCCTGTTATCGTGACTGACCCAGTTAGGTCGGCTATGGACTGGAAAATTTGCTACAGTTGTACAAGGAGTCTGCTGTTGTTGTTATTGTTGTTGTTGTTGTTGTTCTGTACATGCAAATGCCCTCTGTCATTTGTGCTTGCTCTTATGGTCTGTCCTCATTCTTGATTAAGGGTGATAGCTGATGGTATTGTTGAAACCTCTCTAATAATAAGTATAAAGTTACTGACACTACAACAAACCTTGGCGGTTGTTAAAAGCTCTCATTGGTTATTGTGTGTATTAACAAACAACATCCACAGAGAGAGAGAGAGAGAGAGAGAGAGAGAGAGAGAGAGAGAGAGAGAGAGAGAGAGAGAGAGGCAGCCTTAAAGCTATGAAGAGCGTCACAGATCTCTAACTTTTCTTGCTTAGGAGGTAATGGCAGCTAATCTAGCTTTCCTAAATATTTATTTTTAGGCAGAGGCTGACGGGATGGAAAACTCATCCAACTTCTGGAAGGAAAACTGGAAGTTATAAGTAAAATAAATGAGTAAAAATCATAAACAAATGTACTCGGATATGTTTGGAGGCTATATACTGAGCCAGTACTTAGGTGTTTTGGGATTAGATTAATGATACGCCATAAAAAACTGACCATCACTCTTTGTACGCATTTGCGTTTGTCATTAAAACGATCGTGGGTCATTACTGGACAAATGACCTAATCTACGAAAATTCTCTCTCTCTCTCTCTCTCTCTCTCTCTCTCTCTCTCTCTCTCTCTCTCTCTCTCTCTCTCTCTCTCTCTCTCTCTCTCTCTCTCTTTTGTAACTCTATGTGGGGACTACACGTAATGTCTGTCTATCGCTTACTCGGTAACTGAATAATTATTTATGTATATGTATGTATGTATGTGCATATATATACAGTACATATCCAAATATTCATACATACATACATATATATAATTATTCAGTTAGCAAGTAAGCAATAAAGAAACATGCTTTGTAGTCCCCACACACAGTTACGAGAGAGAGAGAGAGAGAGAGAGAGAGAGAGAGAGAGAGAGAGAGAGAGAGAGAGAGAGAGAGAGAGAGAGAGAGAGAGAGAGAGAGAGTTTTCGTAGATTAGGTAATCTGTAATATACATATACATATGTATATGTATATATATATTATATATACATATATGTGTATATATGTTTATGTATACATATAATATATATATATATATATATATATATATATGTATATATATATATATATATATATATATATATATATATATATATATTCCCAGTTCTTACTATTATCTAAATCACTTTTACTCGGGAAGAACTTACACAAAAAGTAAGTTATAAATGCCGAGTGCAGTTACCATGACCAGAATTCGAACCTCAGCCTTAGTGCATTGATACATTATCCATTCAGTCTTGAAGAATGGATTATGTAATGTCCATAATTGTCGAAATCAACCCATTTCTACCATGAGATCTTAGTGCAGGGTTTGTGACACATAGCTATATACTTCCACATATAATGCCATTAGTATACTATCCTTCTCAAATCCACAACCTCTGGTCTTATATCACTATTTGGCAACTGTATGTCCTGGTCTTTTCCCGAATTTTTCAAAACAGTACTTTAATTACAATAGTAATCTGAAACCATCATTTCAAACCCCAATTTATATCAAAATACTATTCTTCTTGCATTTTGATACATTTTTATCTATTTATCTATTTATTAATTTATTTTTTCTTTTTTAATAAGTGGTATCTCTTCTTTCTTTCTGTATTTCCCTTTACTTCCTCTTACTTCTTCCTAATGAGCACCATAATATTCTTTGGAAGCTTCAATTTCAAGTCAATGGCCCCTTTGGTGGGCTTGTTTCATAAGAATGGGTTTCATCCGCTGAATAATAATAATAATAATAATAATAATAATAATAATAATAATAATAATAATAATAATAATAATAATAATAATAATAATAATAATTCAATATAAAATCCCTAATCACTCTCTACAATTAACCCATACCAAGAATCATCAACACTTTCAGCACCGTAACTCTGTGGATTTTCTCAAGCCTTTTCTTAGTTCAAACACCCCTCATGCAGCCTCTCTTTATTCATTAATCTCAGATTTCTAATTCTCGATTCACAAATTCTCGTACTTGCCAAAAGTAAGAGTCATGCTTCTTTTTCCATATCAGCATTTCTTCCGTAATACCCCTTCTCGAATCATTGTCTACCGAACACCTTCCCCAATAAGCAATGTTACTAATTCAATAAAAGAAATTGCTTCTCTACCTAAGTACCTTGAAATCTTTCCCTCACACACCCTGGACAACCAATCAATCACATAGTCATCACTTCGCAATGGTTCCTGATGTCTCTCCAATAGTCGGTTACCCTCCTCACAAACTCCACAGTCGTTTACACAGGTAATCTCAAAGTATGCTGGAATCTTTCCATCACCAAGTGATACCTTGCGCACCCTGGACAACCAGTCAGTTACATACTCATAATTCGCAACAATTCCTGAAGTCTGTCCATTATTCGGTTGGCCACCTTACAACCTCCACAGTCGCTTTCACCAGTATTCTCAAAGGAAAACCAACTTTTTTTCCATTTTTCCAGCATACAGATCAGCCTCTCTCAAGTACTGCCGATCTAAAATATCCTCTTTTTCGACGCAGTTTCTTTAGTTAACTTTACTCCATTTGTATCTAGCACCCTGAGATTCGTTTTCACATCTTTAGCATTCACTTTGAACATTTACATCTCTCTAGGGCAATTTCTTTCTTCCTCAAGTACTTGCGTTTATATATATATATACATATATATATATATATATATATATATATATATATATATATATATATATATATATATATATATATATATATATGTTTTAATTGCATCCCGCTTTATTTTACTCGCGTTGTTCTTGCCCACATCTATCTATCTATCTCTCTATCTATCTATCTACATATATATAATTTATATATACTGTATATATAATAAATATATATATGTATATATATATGTATTTATACATATATAAATATATATTTACATATATAAATATATATTTACTTATATAAATACTATATATATATATATATATATATATATATATATATATATATATATATATATATATATATATATATATATATAATATACACAATGTATATATATGTATGTATGTATGTATGTATATATAAGTGCGTGAGTGCTTATTCGGTCGTTAAAGTACACAAAAACTTAAAAAAAAAAAATAAGATATCGGGAGAGAAGTGGGAATGGTAGTTGTAGGTAATTTCCACCGTGCCATTACTCAAAGAAGAACAAGACGTTATCTGCCACCCAGTAAAAACGACGTACTTTTCCCCAGTTCCCTATGAAACATTACGGCCTTCTTAAAACATAGAAAGAGTACTTAGTCTTGTTTGTGCTCCGAAAGGAAGAATAAAACCATTTTTTCTTACCTTTTTTGCTGTGATGAGATTGTGGTCGGGAGTTTCCCTCCTTAAGTTCCGAGCGTCGACGGCCAAATGGGCGTTTTTTTTTTGTTTTTTTTTTCTCCGTTTTCTGGACGTCCTGGAAATCTGTTGGAGGAATAATGGTGGTTCTCGGTAAATTTTAAAATTGCATTTAATGGTGATTCATGATTTTCATTTTAGTCGGTATTGCTACTCTTAGCAGTGGTGAAGTCCAAACATTCTCTATATAGGACAATTTGAGAAAACTGAAGTCCAAACATTCTATATATGGGATGATTTTAGAAAACTGAAGTCCAAACATTCTATGTATGGGACAATTTGAGAAAACTCAAGTCCAAACATTCTATATATAGGACAATTTTAGACAAAGTCTAAGCATTCTATGTAGGACAATTTTAGACAACTGAAGTCCAAACATTCTACATATAGGCCAATTTTAGAAAACTTTAGTACAAACATTCTATATAGAGGACAATTTTAGGAAACTTAAGTCCAAACATTCTATGTATAGGAAAGTTTTAGGAAACTCAAGTACAAACATTCTATATGTAGGGCAACTTTAGACAACCTATGACCAGGCAAAACTAACAAAGATTAAAATGACTGCATGTGATAAAGGACAGAATGAATGAAATAACACACAAAAAAAAATTAATAAACCAACTTACATTTAAACTGAAGTGTTATGAATTTTCTCGTTGGTATATAAAGTTATTTATATAAAGTTATTTCATTTTTCCGACTTTTTTTTTAACAATTATTCAATTTTGAAATTTTTAGTTTTCTGGAAAGAAAACTATTGTGTCGGCTTTGTCTGTCCGTCTGCACTTTTTCTGTCCGCCCTCAGATCTTAAAAAACTTCTGAGGCTAGAGGGCTGCAAATTGGTATGTTAATCATCCACCCTCCAATCATCAAACATACCAAATTGCAGACCTCTACCCTCAGTAGTTTTCATTTTACTTAAGGTTAAATTTAGCCATAATCATGCGTCTGGCAACGATATAGGATAGGCCACCACCGGGCCGTGGTTAAAGTTTCATGGGCCGCGGCTCATACAGCATTATACCGAGACCACCGAAAAACAGATCTATTTCCGGTGGCCTTGATTATACGCTGTTGCGCCTGTACAGAAAACTCGATTGCGCATTTTTTACTTGTTGACTGATATGACTGCTAGGATTCTTTTACTGTTTAACCTTTTTTTTGTAAGTATTTTGCAAGAGGTTAATGAATGAATGACTCACTTTGAAATATAGCAATAATTGTAACAATAATTCTTCATATATAATTATACGTCATTTGGAAATGAGTCTTTCCTCGACGGAAAGAATGAGGTCATGCGAACAGTCATGAGTTTCATTACCTTAACGAATGCTAACCTACATTCAATCAAATTAGCATAATACATAACGGTGCGCAACGCCGAACAGCAAATATGACTTCCCAAAGAAGAGTCACTGTGTTACACAACAAATCATTAATAAGATATTAATGTGTTTCGGATGAGTATAAATTAATTACTCTCGTTAATGTGGCGGCCTCTCCCCTGATCCCCAATTGGCAGGTGGATATCTAGTGTTTGACAAAGTCATCAGAACTCGTGGCTGCGCATTTGACCTCACTTACTGTTGCGCGTGACTGTACGTAAGTTGTTTTATTTGAACACACACACACACACACACACACACACACACACACACACACACATATATATATATATATATATATATATATATATATATATATATATATATATATATATATATATATATATATATATATATATGTGTGTGTATATGTGTGTATATATATATAATATATATATATAAATGTATGTATATACGTATACATATACATATATATAAATATAATAAAGACAAAATCCAAGAAGGAAAGAGAAACGATGGAGTGCTGCAAGGCCTTTCGACTTATAGTCCTTTACAAAGAGTCTGCTAAGTAAAGGACTATAAGTCGAAAGGCCTTGCAGCACTCCATTGTTTCTCTTTCCTTCGTGGATTTTGTCTTTATTTATATATTCATCACGTCCCATATTTGCGTTATTCAGTTATACATATATAAGTATACTGGATATACAGTGTATATATATGTGTGTGCATATATATATATATATATATATATATATATATATATATATATATATATATATATATATACATACATGGATATACATATACGTTTGACTAGAGATTGGCAAAACAATGGAATATTAATACCTAAACAGTAATTCCCTATTACAAATTCTCCTCAACTTCAAATAATTTGGTAACCAGATTCGTATTTACTACGATACCAATTTGCAGAAGTTATCAAAGTTAATTATAGTCATTTAAGGTCATTATTATGCCTAAATTACTTTAATAAAGGGAGGCATAGTGGCCAACATCCACACGTCGTTCGAAAGCGAGTCTCGTCCTTGGCTTCGGACTAATCCATGAAATTTCAAACTAACCTAAACTTACTTAACCTAACTTATTAGGTTTGCAGGCTTCATTGTGACCCACAGTTATTACAAACGGATTCTTCAGGTCCACCACAATTTTCAGTAATGGACAGAGGAGATTGTGTTATTTTTTTTTTATTTTAAATAATAATGAAAGTAAGGTAAGTGATTGTCATAAAACTGTTTTGGAGAGGTTAATGAGTAAACTGGAAGGGAAGAAGCGCCTCGCCCTGCCAAATTATCTGAAAAGCAGAGACCTGTAACAAAACTAATGATATCTATACAAATAAGTAAGATTTTTTGAGGAAAACAATCCCGTATCAGGTTCCTTTAAAACCTACACGAAATAGGATTTTGGCCCTCACATTGAACCTTGACCCTGAAAATAGTTCAAGGTAAAATATTTGTAAAAAACCGCCATCCATTTCTTGACTTGTGTCTTTTAAGACGGCTCAAGGTATAAAATAAATTGAACGAAAATACTCAGAAATTTTCAGAATATCTATCTACAATTTTTCATCAAAACAAATGACAAATAACATTTTGAAATATAAAATTTTGGCTATAAATTCATTTTCCATGTGACCTTGAAAAATGAAATAAAATTAAAAATATTTCGGGGAAAGCCACCAAAGCTCTTGCCTAAAGAATATCATCAATGTGGGAGAGAAATAAAATGCTGATATTTAAACTAACCTGAAACTTTGATATATATGCCAGTTAAAAAAATGGCTTAATAATAATAATAATAATAATAATAATAATAATAATAATAATAATAATAATAATAATAATAATACTAATAATGTCTTTTAATATTCGAAAGGTAATTTTGAAAAGGGCAACATTTTCTTAGGAACAACCAATTACCCTGGGAAATATGCCAGTTAAAAAATGGGTTAATAATAATAATAATAATAATAATAATAATAATAATAATAATAATAATAATAATAATAATAATAATAATAATAATAATAACATTCGAAAGGTAATTTTGAAAAGGGCAACATTTTCTTAAGAACGACCAGTTACCCTGTTCTCAAAAAAAAAAAAAAAAAAAAAAAATAGAAAACGATTTACCAATCAATAATAATACTTGGAATTGAGTATTCAACCTCAATCATTGAACCCTGTCTAATATATTCCTTTCACCTCGCGTTTATTGAGGATAGAAACAGCAAAAGCTGGCAAATTCTCAACTATGATTCTTGTGTAGCTTCGTATCTTATTACTCTTACAACCTCTTTAAAGATGGAAGCATTTCTCTCTCTCTCTCTCTCTCTCTCTCTCTCTCTCTCTCTCTCTCTCTCTCTCTCTCTCTCTCTCTTTAATCTAGTCTGGGAGAAATTGCCAAATTTATCGCTTGGCAAATCTTTATGTCCCGGTTTGGTGAAGGTAAGTTTTCTGGGTAGTCAATTTTCTGAACTTTTCCCTAATAAACCTCGACTTGATGGTCATAACAAGTTTGCGATAATAATAATAATAATAATAATAATAATAATAATAATAATAATAATAATAATAATAATAATAATAATAATAATAATAATAATGGAGAAACAAGTCCACTGTTGTGTATTAGGGGAATCGAACAGATTCCAGAAAGACGTTTATCTTTATTCTTTAAATATATTTGTACCCATACATAACTGTGGATTTGTTTCTCCATTTTAAGACTCATTCTACTATGAGCATTTTGGGTAATAATAATAATAATAATAATAATAATAATAATAATAATAATAATAATAATAATAATAATAATAATAATAATAATCCACAGTTACATATTACACAAGCTATCTTTCACGAGATTGTGAATTTCTTAAGCAATAATAATAATAATAATAATGAATTGTTTTAAAATGTAATTTTCTTTTCAACTTTAAACCTCGACGAAGACTTAGATAATCATGACGCACAGTCAGATCCAAGAAATAGCAACTGAGAAGCATCTACAGAAATTGTCCTTCGTTCTCTTATAATCAATTGTATCGCCCTAAGATGCCAGATTTTAAGTTCTTCTTACATGCACAATTTGAAAGCTACTAATTACATTTAGGAGGACGATAGAGTTCCAGAAGTCAAGTTTATCGCCATTTATAAATTACATACATACATACATATACATATATATATTTGTATATATACATATATATACATATACACATGCATACATACATAAAAAATTTTTATTTATCTATTTATTTCTTATTTACCCATGTACATATTTATTTATTTATCGCCTGTGGCTTCCCCTTAACTTTCCCTCTGCTTCAGAATATTTATCAAACAAAAAATTATGAGAGAAAAAAAATTAAGCGCCAGTTGAATTTTGAATCTTTTAAACTGAATACGTTTGCTGTTGTGCCTGCGGAGTAAGTTTAATATTATCATATATATCTCTCAGATTTCAACTGCATACGTTCGTTAGGTTCCGAGCTATTACGTGGGTTAGATTGCCAGTGCCGTCGGGCTCTGAGTTAGATAAATCAAAGATTTTAAGCGTCAGTCTACAGGTTCAGTTCCAAGCTTTTAAGCACAATTGATTATTGTTATTATTATTATTATTATTTTTATTATTATTATTATTATTATTATTATTATTATTATTATTACTACTACTACTACTACTACTACTACTACTACTACTACTACTACTACTACTACTATTATTATTATTATTATTATTATTATTATTATTATTATTCAAAAGATAAAACCTATTCATATGGAACAAGCCCAGCAAAGGGGCCACTGACCTGAAACGCAAGTTTCCAAAGGATATTAAGGTGTTCATTAGGAAGTAAGAGAAGGTAAAGAGAAATACAAAAAGAAGAGATCTCACTTATTAAGAGGAAAAATAAATCAATAAATTATTTAATAAACAGATAAAAATGCATAAAAATTGCAAGGTGAATAACATTAGGGTAGTAATGCATTGCATCTTGGCTTGAACTTTTGAAGTTCCAATTGCACAACATCTGAAGGGAGGCTGTTCCACAATCCAACGGTGTCAGGAAGAAAGGACCTCTGGAACTGACAAGCTCGACAGCGAGGCACGTTCACTGCACATTGGTGCTTCTGCTGTTCAGGGTTTAATTTTACTGGAAGTGCCTTATAAATATAATTGATGCAATATAAACATATACTAATTCTCCAAATGCTGTTAGCAAATGAAACGAACAAATCACTTTGCAACACGCCAGGCATCATCCGTCTGCAGGCTCTAAGAAAAACAAATGACGAAAACTGATAACTATAATTTTTGCGAGATTTTGCAAGTCAGCTTGTAGGCTCTGAGAAATATAAATAATGCAAATTGATTTAAATTAGCAAGACCGCAAACTTTCATTTGTGGGCTTCCAGAAATACAGAGAAGCAAAGTCATTTTATTTTGCAAGACTTCAGAATTATAATCGATGCAAAACAACAAATGCTTATCTGAGGGCTTTTAGAAATGATGAAGGCTCTTAAAATGTAAAATTAAATCAAACAGTTTTTTTTTTTTATAGTTTTCAAAAGCTCGTCTGTTGATTTTATCCAAAACCTCTCGCGTTCGTTTGCATTCACTTCTGAATGGAATAGAATAGAATATACAATTTAGGCCGAGGACCAAGCGCTGGGACCTATGCTAATGAGGTCACTCAGCGCTGAAAGGAAAACAGAGTAAAGGGTTTGAAAGGTGCAACTATGAAACAGCTGTTAGGAGAGGACGGAAAGTAAGAAGGAAGAAAGAGAATATGAACGGAGGTACTGTGAGAGGAACGAAAGCGGTTGCAGCTAGGGGCCTTAGGAAGGGACGCTGCAAAGAACCTCAAGCAATGCCTACAGTGCACCGCGCGAAGTGCACTGATGGCGCTACCCCCCTACGGGAGAGCGTTCACTCCTGAACCCTAGATTTCCAGCGCGGTAACCTTCCAGGAATCCAGCAGCATCTGGTGAACTTAATTGCGGGTGAAGATCAACCGCTTAAATTTGGCGAAAGGACCAGCTGCTATAAAAAAGGTGGGTGGGGGTGGGGGAGGGGCGGGGATGGAATTGGCAGCGGCTAAACGTGTCCCTTCATTCTTGGTGATTGATGAGACTAAAAGTAAACCAGAACGAAAGTGATAGCGATAACTTTGACTTGTGTGTATTTAATTTGTTTTGTGGCCCGTGATTTACAGAATTTGCATTTTCTAAATGTGGCCCATTGTTTAGGTGACTGGGGCAAGCCAAGATTAAACTGGTGTCTGAGAAATAGAGCAATTTTTCAGAGCATCATGTGTGCATTCTACAGAATTTTTTAGATCGCCTTTTTGCTCATTTTTTGCATTTTTTTTAGAACCGTTAAAACCTTTTTGTTTGTGATTTGCTCTTTGCTCCTCTCATTATTCATGTTTTTCTGACAGATTTTTTCATATTACTTTTATTAATAATTTACACATTTCGTATTTTATACATTTTTTAAAAATTTCTCTTACGTTTTTACATTATTTAACTACTTTCTAAACGTTTTCAAACTATTTATCTACTTTCTTAACGTCTTCAAGTTATCCTGATGTTTAAAACTTCCAACATACTTTTCTAACTATATTCTGAATTTTGATTTAATCTTTTATCAGTTGTCGAGTTTCTGTAAAAGAGAACTATTGTGCCGGCTTTGTCTGTCCGTCTGCACTTTTTCTGTCCGCCCTCAGATCTCAAAAACTACTGAGGCTAGAGAGCTGCAAATTGGTATGTTGATCATCCACCCTCCAGTCATCAAACATACCAAATTGCAGCCCTCTAGCCTCAGTAGTTTTTTTTTATTTAAGGTTAAAGTTAGCCATAATCGTACTTCTGACAACGATATAGGATAAGCCACCACCAGGACGTGGTTGGAGTTTCATGGCCCGCGGCTCATACAGCATTATAACGAGACCACCGAAAGATAGATCTGTTTTCGGTGGCCTTGATTATACAGAAAACTCGATTGCGCCGAAGAAAATTCGGCGCATTTTTTACTTGTTTTTTTTTTTTTAATTGAAATAAGATTCCCTTTCGAGTGGCATAGAATTATTGTGAGGACTAATTATGTGTGGACAGCAAAAGTTTGTTAGAAAATCAGTTTTACAATTCTATAATTATAACTTTATAATTTTAAAGAGTAGTGGTCCTAACATTAGTAACAGTAATATTAGTAGTAGAAGGAAAAACAATATGATGATATTAGTTGCAGCTGTCAAATGCAATAATTATTTGGCGGTTTTTGCAGCGGAATTAATAGTAGTCATAAGCATGATAATGATATGATAGTGGAAGTATTTATAAATAATATAAGAAATTGGAAACAGTCCTAAACAACACAGTGAAGTATCAGTAGAACCGAGCACAATAATGAGGATGTTATATAGTGACAATAATAACCTTAGAGGTACTATCAAAATGTAGTAGATATTATCAGAAACCATAAAATCGAGAAAAAATTAAAATTTATTGATATGAATAAAATTAAGTTCTCAAACAGATAACGCAAAACTACAATGGGGGAGAGATAATTGCATCAATCCGATTGTAAAGGTACAAACTGCCTTACAAAAAAAAAAAAAAAAAAAAAAAAAAAAAAAAAGTAAAAAATGAGCCGAAGTTTCTTCAGTGCGATTGAGTTTCTGTACAGCGTATAATCAAGGCCACCGAAAATAGATCTATCTCTCTGTGGTCTTGGTATAATGCTGTATGATCCGCGGCCCATGAAACTTTAATCACTACCAGGTGCTGGCCTGGCCTATAACGTTGCCAGACGCACGTTTATGGCTAATTTTAACCTTAAATAAAATAAAAACTATTGAGACTAGAGGGCTGCAATATGGTATGTTTGAAGATTGGAGGGTGGATGATCAACATACCAATTTGCAGCCCTCTAGCCTCAGTAGTTTTTAAGCTCTGAGGGCGGAGAGAAAAAGTGCGGACGGACAGACAAATAGACATCTCAATAGTTTTCTTTTACAGAAAACTAAAACTGTTATGACGATGCTCAGATATAAAATTATGAAATCAACAATAAGCTGAGTATAAAGGGAGTGAAAATGGGTTTTAACAGAGGAGTTTCGATCATAAAATCGGAGAGCAAAAAGCGGTTGTATTAAACTTAAGTCGCAGAGGTGTAAATGGCAGGAATAAATACATTAAAGTGACTGTAAAGTAACCAGATTCAAAAGTGAAGTTGTCAGTCAGGAGAATACATTAGGACTTCTTGTTTTACTTAAATTAAACTGGATTGCCTTTTTGATGGCACGGGCTCTTGCTTCTAATAGTTACAATAAAACAAATAAATAAGTAAATAAATAAATAAATACACAAGATCTTGGGTTACTTAAATCAAACCGGATGCCCCTTGTGATGACACGGGCTCTTGCTTCTAACAGGTACAAATAAATAAATACATATACAAGAGTAGACTCAATCAGCAAACATACATAAGACTTTTTCTTACCTAAATTAAACTGACCGCCCTTGTGATGGCACGGCCTCTTGCTTCTAATAGATGCAAAAAATAAATAAATAGGTAAATAAATAATAAAGAGATACATGAATACATAGACAAATAAATAAATTAGACGAATAAATAATTATATAAGTATATAAGTAGATGAAAAAATAAATAGATAAAGAAATTAAATAAATAGATAAAAATAAAATTAAATAAACAAAAAATTAGATAGATAAATAAATTAATAAAATAAATATATAAAGAAATAAACAAGCAGAAAATAAAAGGGCAAGAAATATTCCCAGTTTTAGCCGGTAACACAAATACGAGATTCCTCTGTGCCAAATGTCAGGCATTCTTCCGGTGATCAGACGCCATTTTCATGGGGTCACGGAAGCTGGGGACATCGTTTTTTTTTTTTTTCTCTCCCAAAATTTATAACCTCCCGGTTTGCTTTATAACCGGTAGCCCGGATCTGCTTGCATAACTGATGGAGACCGACTTAGAAAGTAGTATTATGCGATGGTGACGTCAAGCAAAAACAGTGAGAGAGAGAGAGAGAGAGAGAGAGAGAGAGAGAGAGAGAGAGAGAGAGAGAGAGAGAGAGAGAGAGAGAGACTAACTAAAACTGAAGGTTGATTCAAACCATTTGGACTGGTTGTGAGAGAGAGAGAGAGAGAGAGAGAGAGAGAGAGAGAGAGAGAGACTACAACTGAAGGTTGATTTAATTCATGTGGACTGCTTGTGTGCCTGAGAGAGAGAGAGAGAGAGAGAGAGAGACTAAACTAGGACATAGTGCAATTCTCAACAGTATGGAAATTTGCCTAAAGCTATTATATCAGTCTGTAAGCATTTTCACAGCTATTGTGTGTCACTATTTCACGTTAAATACATAAGCATTGAATTATAAATTAGCATTTTTTTTTAAATGAACCAAACATTAGTTGTACTTTATTTTCATGATATGTTTCTCCTACTATTTATTCATTTTCTTCACGAAATGGATCATTTCAATTGACTAAATGACTATTTATTGCAATCCGATAATTTTATGTTTTGTTAATTTGAATCGTAGGATATAAATTCCTTCACATTAGTAAAAACAAACAACAACATTTATAACAATGTTGTTACATATATCTGCACATATAATATTATATATATATATATATATATATATATATATATATATATATATATATATATATATATATATATATATATATATAAATGAAGACAAAATCCACGAAGGATAGAGAAACAATGGAGTGCTGCAAGGCCTTTCGACTTTACAGTCCTTTAGTCTGCTAAGTAAAGGACTATAAGTCGAAAGGCCTTGCAGCACTCCACTGTTTCTTTTTCCTTCGTGGCATTGCCTTTATTTATATATTCATCACGTTCCATATTTTCGTCGTTCAGTTAATAATGATGGTAATAACAATACAACAGTAATAATAATAATAATAATAATAATAATAATAATAATAATAATAATAATAATAATAATCACATACACTGACTACAGCATTTGGTGTCATCAACAAAAAAAAAACACGTAATTTTTTTTTTACTTTTTTTTTGTCAGCCTAGTGCTTCACTGCTTCAGTAAATTGGTGGATGTTAAATGACGTCTATATAAGGAGTTATTGCGTGTCCAGATATGTGGTGTAATGGTGGGGGGGGGGGGGGGGGGGGGGGGGGGGGAGGGGGGAAGGGCATAATGCATCGTTGAACTAATCTCGGGAATAAATTGATGGTCTTGTAAAAGTCTTCGCTCCTCGATTTACAAGCGTGTTGTGGTAATGTCTTTTGGTTATGTATTAACATATATATATATATATATATATATATATATATATATATATATATATATATATATATATATATATATATATACATATGTGTGTGTGTTTGTGCGTATGCAAAAATGATACTAAGGATATGGTTTTGACCGGCAGAGCGTATTTTTATATACACACACACACACACACACACACACACACACACACACACACACACACACTCTCTCTCCCACCCCCATCCAATGGATCGATCTCGAGAATAACTGGTAACCTGTCTGCATAAACAGAAATAACAAGGACTCTTCATAAAGGCCATTCAAAATATTTCTGCCTTTGCCCCGAAAAAAAGCAGTATATACTGCGGTTTTGGTGGGTGCAATTACATAAGTGTCTGTGCAAAATGACTCAATTACTTGCCCCTATTGCAAAGCAAACGAGATTATTGGAAAATCAATGGGTGCAAGAAAAATCTCAAAATGACAGAAATATGGGCACTTGATGATTAAGCAACAGCATAAGAAGAATATGATCTCCAAGGAGATCCACCAATACATGGATAAAAACACGTGAGAAGAACCCCTCTTCAAAATCTATCAATAAGGGGTGGGCTGGTGAATTCAAGTGGGCCTGGGATAGCGTAGTTATCCCCTGTTGTGAGTCCAAAACATCAGCCACTGACCAACAAGTATGAGCCATAGATGGATAGATAGATAGATAATTTTTCTTTTCACAAAATTGCAAATTTCCATAATTGCAAAAGATTCAAAATTACAATAATTTCACATCTTACAAAAGATACATATTTATGATCTAAATGACACCAGAATATCCATACAAAGCAACTTTGTAAAACTTGGAAACACTACAGGAAATATCAAAAAACAATCTATAAAGATGAAAACATTCAATGACATAGTTAATATTTGATAAACTTCACAGAGCTTTGAATAACAGACACTTGACTGGGTAACAGTCAGACGAGACGGAGCACCAGTGAGGACTCTGAGAACTTTATTCCGGCTGCTATTTTGGGGCTGGGTAACCAATCTGCAAGATTGGTGCCATTAATAGTGAAATTTTCCTGATGTTTTTTACTTTTTCCAGACTGTTCAACATAATTATCACCCTAATTCAACAATCCTGGCTGGGACATGGGTTCCCCACTCTGAATCTGAATTAAAGATTCAGAGCAAGAAGAGAAAGGTGCTAAGTTTCACCACCATGAAAATTCAGTCATGTAATGTCTGTTGGCAAGCAAAGGCTTCTCTGGTTAAGGACTCAGGAAGTTAACAGTTGAACTGCTTGGAAAAGGGTAAAGCAGCAAACTGGGATTGGTATGCCTATAAATTTCCAAGACTTGAAAAATCAAACATGGACAAAGTGCAGAGGAAAGCAGTAAGCAGAGATCTGCTGTTGTCACTGAACAGTACCCGGCTCACACATCACAGGTTGAGATGGCTAAAGTAGCCCCTTGTGTGTCTAACCTTGTATCATCAAACTTGTATCTCTTTCTTGAACTTAAATCATACAGAACCTACCATCATTTCGAAAGCAGTAATGAAATAATACTAAGACGGGACACTAGTGCTTGAAAACTGGTAGCCTATGCGTATTGAGGTTTACGGTGGCCAAGCTGAAAATTATTAACACAACAATTATCTCCATAATTCTATCCAACTTTCCTTACTTATGCCTTTTAGAGCTAGTAAAAGGTTCCTCCTTCGAAATATATCCAGAATCCATCAAACAAGTTCATCTAGGGTGTTCAGCAGGGGAGTTGTACAACTGGGTTATCATAACACAAGATTTCAAAATGTAGGCACAACGAATTTGGTTAAGATAGAAAAGAAGGAGGAGAAATGAAAGCTTGAAAGACCAGCAACCTCTCAAACAGTATCTCAAATAGGTCACTTTGCAGTGAAGAAAAAGAGATCTCCAGAGGTATTTTAGACCACAATAAGTCAACAGCCACAAGGCAAGGGAATCTGCCTAAACTCTTTCCTGTTACACTTATCTTTTTTTTTCTCAGTTCTGCTCTTCCCATCTCTTTCAACTTTTACATAGTTCTGTCTTATTCTACCTACATTTTATACAGTAAATAATGACATTACCATGAATATAGAATTATAATAATAGCATAAATAACACATTACCTCCACTACTGGTTTTTCAGTGATACTCTCTCCTCCAACTTCAACCAGTGAACTCCCAATTAAGCAATGTTTGGTTTGGCAAGTACATGGAAGTGAACCACTTGCCTTCAGATCAGTAAAGGTGAGCAATGTTGGGTTTAGTCAGTCCTTGGGTAGGTGACCACCATGACCACAGACTAGATTATGATCACTTCACAGCTAAACTCGGTGTTCGAGAGATCAGCAACGTTGAGTTAGGGCAGTATTTGGACAGGTGACCGCCAACTTTTAGAGTATGGGACTGGCACTGAAAAGAAACTGTAGGAGTACTGTGAGTGGTTAGGAGTCACAGTGAGACATGTAAAACCAACAAAGAAGGGTGGTTATACTGGACATTTCAGTTTGTTGAAAAAACACAGGAAAGGGGAGAATTCAACATTACATTTTCACATAGTCACTCGATAATCGTAACTAATATATATATATATATAATATATATATATATATATATATATATATATATATATATATATATATATATATATATATATATATACATATGTATATAAATTAAATATGTATATATATATACATATATATATAATATATATATATATATATATATATATATATATATATATATATATATATATATACGTATATATATATAACTTTCCACGAAGCCTACTGAGACAGAAAGTATGACATTTTGTAGGTTCTAAACATCGATGACCTTTCCGTGAAAAATCAAGTATTTTTTTTATGGTTCATCAGAGGCCGGTGATACATCAAACGCTTATTTTTCTGTCTGCTGAAATACACCAATAAGTTACTTGCTTTGCAGAAGTCCTGTATGTCAGACAATAACTCCCACACGAGAGAGAGAGAGAGAGAGAGAGAGAGAGAGAGAGAGAGAGAGAGAGAGAGAGAGAGGAGAGAGAGAGAGAGAGAGAGAGAGAGAGACTTATCAAAGTCTGCACTCTTTTCATTTCCATGTCAATAACAGTGACAAACTGATGATGAAATCAGCAGGAGAGAGAGAGAGAGAGAGAGAGAGAGAGAGAGAGAGAGAGAGAGAGAGAGAGAGAGAGAGAGAGAGAGAGGACTTATTGAAGTTTGTACCTTTTTATTTCCATGTCAATAACAGTCATAAGGGGACGACAGAATCAGCATAAGAAGAAGAAAGATCGAGAGAGAGAGAGAGAGAGAGAGAGAGAGAGAGAGAAGAGAGAGAGAGAGAGAGAGAGAGAGAGAGAGTTGGGTGCCGTCAGAATCGGCTTCACATCACCTAACATGGAATATCAAAAGCTGAAAACTGACTTAGAGTTCCAAGAATTTTTCCTTCCTTTTAGTTCTGTTCCCTTATCTTAGACAGAGGCAGATGGGGGGGGGGCAACTCATCGTACATATATAACCCCAGAGTCGAGTATTACATGAACAGTTCTTTATTGTCTTTATGGTGAAGACACCGAGACGGGCATAATTAAGCATCCAATACCACAATAAGTTAGTTTTAGTAATTAAGCGAAAAAGGGGCACATAAAAATGCGGATTAATTACAGTAAGAAAAAACTTAGTATAATAAAAGAGAGTTTTAACCAACAGGTAAGGAATGGAACACGTAGGAATGAACAGAATTCAAGAGATAGGTAGTAGTGGGAAAACTAAAGTAATAGAATAGAGAAATCCCGGATTACTGAATTCCAATATAATTATACATACACATATATATATATATATATATATATATATATATATATATATATATATATATATATATATAAATATTAATACACATATACATAAAAGACAAGCACACACATATATATGTATATATGTAAATTATATACATATACATATATAAAATATATATATATATATATATATATATATATATATATACTGTATATATGTATATATATATATATATATATATATATATACATATACATATATATACATATATATATGTATATATACATATATACAAATAAATTCAGCTCTATCCTTTAACGGTGTTTTCTATTCATCGGCGATGTAAGCCTACTCCAAACTAGTTTATAAGGTAGGCCTATTTGATAACATATATAGGGCGGACTCTGACCTACACTCTTTTTTTAATCTTTAGAAAGTATAACAGCATAGAAAGGCTATCAATTTTGATAAGGATTTATAGAAACTCTGTCACACTCTCTCTCTCTTTCTCTTGCTATAACATTTGCTACTAACTGAAATGATAATTTCTTCTTTTCTTCTTCTTCTTCTTCTTCTTCTTCTCTCTCTCTCTCTCTCTCCTTAAGGAGTGCGATTCGGAGTATTATTTTCTAGATTGCAACGGTATTTCTCGACGTGACAAAATTTTTTTTTCTCTCTCTCTCTCTATGACGTTTGCTTCTAACTGAAATGATAATTTCTTCTTCTTCTTCTTCTCTCTCTCTCTCTATGACGTTTGCTTCTAACTGAAATGATAATTTCTTCTTCTTCTTCTTCTCTCTCTCTCTCTATGACGTTTGCTTCTAACTGAAATGATAATTTCTTCTTCTTCTTCTTCTCTCTCTCTCTCTATGACGTTTGCTTCTAACTGAAATGATAATTTCTTCTTCTTCTTCTCTCTCTCTCTCTCTATGACGTTTGCTTCTAACTGAAATGATAATTTCTTCTTCTTCTTCTTCTCTCTCTCTCTCTATGACGTTTGCTTCTAACTGAAATGATAATTTCTTCTTCTTCTTCTCTCTCTCTCTCTCTATGACGTTTGCTTCTAACTGAAATGATAATTTCTTCTTCTTCTTCTTCTCTCTCTCTCTCTATGACGTTTGCTTCTAACTGAAATGATAATTTCTTCTTCTTCTTCTCTCTCTCTCTCTCTATGACGTTTGCTTCTAACTGAAATGATAATTTCTTCTTCTTCTCTCTCTCTCTCTATATGACGTTTGCTTCTAACTGAAATGATAATTTCTTCTTCTCTCTCTCTCTCTATGACGTTTGCTTCTAACTGAAATGATAATTTCTTCTTCTCTCTCTCTCTCTATATGACGTTTGCTTCTAACTGAAATGATAATTTCTTCTTCTTCTCTCTCTCTCTCTCTCTATGACGTTTGCTTCTAACTGAAATGATAATTTCTTCTTCTTCTTCTTCTCTCTCTCTCTCTATATGACGTTTGCTTCTAACTGAAATGATAATTTCTTCTTCTTCTTCTCTCTCTCTCTCTCTATGACGTTTGCTTCTAACTAAAATGATAATTTCTTCTTCTTCTTCTTCTTTCTCTCTCTCTCTATGACGTTTGCTTCTAACTGAAATGATAATTTCTTCTTCTTCTTCTCTCTCTCTCTCTCTATGACGTTTGCTTCTAACTGAAATGATAATTTCTTCTTCTTCTTCTCTCTCTCTCTCTCTCTCTATGACGTTTGCTTCTAACTGAAATGATAATTTCTTCTTCTTCTTCTCTCTCTCTCTATATGACGTTTGCTTCTAACTGAAATGATAATTTCTTCTTCTCTCTCTCTCTCTATATGACGTTTGCTTCTAACTGAAATGATAATTTCTTCTTCTTCTTCTCTCTCTCTCTCTATATGACGTTTGCTTCTAACTGAAATGATAATTTCTTCTTCTCTCTCTCTCTCTCTATATGACGTTTGCTTCTAACTGAAATGATAATTTCTTCTTCTCTCTCTCTCTCTCTATGACGTTTGCTTCTAACTGAAATGATAATTTCTTCTTCTTCTTCTCTCTCTCTCTCTCTATGACGTTTGCTTCTAACTGAAATGATAATTTCTTCTTCTCTCTCTCTCTCTCTATATGACGTTTGCTTCTAACTGAAATGATAATTTCTTCTTCTCTCTCTCTCTCTCTATGACGTTTGCTTCTAACTGAAATGATAATTTCTTCTTCTCTCTCTCTCTCTCTATGACGTTTGCTTCTAACTGAAATGATAATTTCTTTCTTCTCTCTCTCTCTCTATATGACGTTTGCTTCTAACTGAAATGATAATTTCTTCTTCTCTCTCTCTCTCTATATGACGTTTGCTTCTAACTGAAATGATAATTTCTTCTTCTCTCTCTCTCTCTCTATATGACGTTTGCTTCTAACTGAAATGATAATTTCTTCTTCTCTCTCTCTCTCTCTATATGACGTTTGCTTCTAACTGAAATGATAATTTCTTCTTCTTCTTCTCTCTCTCTCTATATGACGTTTGCTTCTAACTGAAATGATAATTTCTTCTTCTCTCTCTCTCTCTCTATGACGTTTGCTTCTAACTGAAATGATAATTTCTTCTTCTCTCTCTCTCTCTATATGACGTTTGCTTCTAACTGAAATGATAATTTCTTCTTCTCTCTCTCTCTCTATATGACGTTTGCTTCTAACTGAAATGATAATTTCTTCTTCTTCTTCTCTCTCTCTCTCTATATGACGTTTGCTTCTAACTGAAATGATAATTTCTTCTTCTTCTTCTCTCTCTCTCTCTCTCTCTATGACGTTTGCTTCTAACTGAAATGATAATTTCTTCTTCTTCTTCTTCTCTCTCTCTCTCTATGACGTTTGCTTCTAACTGAAATGATAATTTCTTCTTCTTCTTCTCTCTCTCTCTCTCTATGACGTTTGCTTCTAACTGAAATGATAATTTCTTCTTCTTCTTCTCTCTCTCTCTCTCTATGACGTTTGCTTCTAACTGAAATGATAATTTCTTCTTCTTCTTCTCTCTCTCTCTCTATATGACGTTTGCTTCTAACTGAAATGATAATTTCTTCTTCTCTCTCTCTCTCTATATGACGTTTGCTTCTAACTGAAATGATAATTTCTTCTTCTCTCTCTCTCTCTATATGACGTTTGCTTCTAACTGAAATGATAATTTCTTCTTCTCTCTCTCTCTCTCTATATGACGTTTGCTTCTAACTGAAATGATAATTTCTTCTTCTCTCTCTCTCTCTCTATATGACGTTTGCTTCTAACTGAAATGATAATTTCTTCTTCTTCTTCTCTCTCTCTCTATATGACGTTTGCTTCTAACTGAAATGATAATTTCTTCTTCTCTCTCTCTCTCTCTATGACGTTTGCTTCTAACTGAAATGATAATTTCTTCTTCTCTCTCTCTCTCTATATGACGTTTGCTTCTAACTGAAATGATAATTTCTTCTTCTCTCTCTCTCTCTATATGACGTTTGCTTCTAACTGAAATGATAATTTCTTCTTCTTCTTCTCTCTCTCTCTCTATATGACGTTTGCTTCTAACTGAAATGATAATTTCTTCTTCTTCTTCTCTCTCTCTCTCTCTCTCTATGACGTTTGCTTCTAACTGAAATGATAATTTCTTCTTCTTCTTCTTCTCTCTCTCTCTCTATGACGTTTGCTTCTAACTGAAATGATAATTTCTTCTTCTTCTTCTCTCTCTCTCTCTCTATGACGTTTGCTTCTAACTGAAATGATAATTTCTTCTTCTTCTTCTCTCTCTCTCTCTCTATGACGTTTGCTTCTAACTGAAATGATAATTTCTTCTTCTTCTTCTCTCTCTCTCTCTATATGACGTTTGCTTCTAACTGAAATGATAATTTCTTCTCTTCTTCTCTCTCTCTCTCTCTATGACGTTTGCTTCTAACTGAAATGATAATTTCTTCTTCTTCTTCTCTCTCTCTCTCTCTATATGACGTTTGCTTCTAACTGAAATTATAATTTCTTCTTCTTCTTCTTCTCTCTCTCTCTCTATGACGTTTGCTTCTAACTGAAATGATAATTTCTTCTTCTTCTTCTCTCTCTCTATGACGTTTGCTTCTAACTGAAATGATAATTTCTTCTTCTTCTCTCTCTCTCTCTCTATGACGTTTGCTTCTAACTGAAATGATAATTTCTTCTTCTTCTTCTCTCTCTCTCTCTCTATGACGTTTTGCTTCTAACTGAAATGATAATTTCTTCTTCTTCTTCTTCTCTCTCTCTCTCTCTCTCTCTTTATGACGTTTGCTTCTAACTGAAATGATAATTTCTTCTTCTTCTTCTCTCTCTCTCTCTATATGACGTTTGCTTCTAACTGAAATGATAATTTCTTCTTCTTCTTCTCTCTCTCTCTCTATATGACGTTTGCTTCTAACTGAAATGATAATTTCTTCTTCTTCTTCTTCTCTCTCTCTCTCTCTCTCTCTTTATGACGTTTGCTTCTAACTGAAATGATAATTTCTTCTTCTTCTTCTCTCTCTCTCTATATGACGTTTGCTTCTAACTGAAATGATAATTTCTTCTTCTTCTTCTCTCTCTCTCTCTATATGACGTTTGCTTCTAACTGAAATGATAATTTCTTCTTCTTCTTCTCTCTCTCTCTCTCTCTATGACGTTTGCTTCTAACTGAAATGATAATTTCTTCTTCTTCTTCTTCTCTCTCTCTCTCTCTCTCTCTCTTTATGACGTTTGCTTCTAACTGAAATGATAATTTCTTCTTCTTCTTCTCTCTCTCTCTCTATATGACGTTTGCTTCTAACTGAAATGATAATTTCTTCTTCTTCTTCTCTCTCTCTCTCTATATGACGTTTGCTTCTAACTGAAATGATAATTTCTTCTTCTCTTCTCTCTCTCTCTCTCTATATGACGTTTGCTTCTAACTGAAATGATAATTTCTTCTTCTTCTTCTCTCTCTCTCTCTCTCTCTCTATGACGTTTGCTTCTAACTGAAATGATAATTTCTTCTTCTTCTTCTCTCTCTCTCTCTCTATGACGTTTGCTTCTAACTGAAATGATAATTTCTTCTTCTTCTTCTCTCTCTCTCTCTATATGACGTTTGCTTCTAACTGAAATGATAATTTCTTCTTCTTCTTCTCTCTCTCTCTCTCTATGACGTTTGCTTCTAACTGAAATGATAATTTCTTCTTCTTCTTCTCTCTCTCTCTCTATATGACGTTTGCTTCTAACTGAAATGATAATTCTTCTTCTTCTTCTCTCTCTCTCTCTCTCTCTATGACGTTTGCTTCTAACTGAAATGATAATTTCTTCTTCTTCTTCTCTCTCTCTCTCTCTATGACGTTTGCTTCTAACTGAAATGATAATTTCTTCTTCTTCTTCTCTCTCTCTCTCTCTATGACGTTTGCTTCTAACTGAAATGATAATTTCTTCTCTTCTTCTCTCTCTCTCTCTCTATGACGTTTGCTTCTAACTGAAATGATAATTTCTTCTTCTTCTTCTCTCTCTCTCTCTATATGACGTTTGCTTCTAACTGAAATGATAATTTCTTCTTCTTCTTCTCTCTCTCTCTCTCTCTCTATGACGTTTGCTTCTAACTGAAATGACAATTTCTTCTTCTTCTTCTCTCTCTCTCTCTATATGACGTTTGCTTCTAACTGAAATTATAATTTCTTCTTCTTCTTCTTCTCTCTCTCTCTCTATGACGTTTGCTTCTAACTGAAATGATAATTTCTTCTTCTTCTTCTCTCTCTCTCTCTCTATGACGTTTGCTTCTAACTGAAATGATAATTTCTTCTTCTTCTTCTCTCTCTCTCTCTCTCTCTATGACGTTTGCTTCTAACTGAAATGATAATTTCTTCTTCTTCTTCTCTCTCTCTCTCTCTATGACGTTTGCTTCTAACTGAAATGATAATTTCTTCTTCTTCTTCTCTCTCTCTCTCTCTCTCTATGACGTTTGCTTCTAACTGAAATGATAATTTCTTCTTCTTCTTCTCTCTCTCTCTCTCTATGACGTTTGCTTCTAACTGAAATGATAATTTCTTCTTCTTCTTCTCTCTCTCTCTCTCTATGACGTTTGCTTCTAACTGAAAT